>PVKU01013487.1:0-28542 GCA_004027475.1 Anoura caudifer | reverse complement strand
TTCTTTGGTGGGTTCTTCCCACCAGCTGTTTAACTGAGGGTCACTCTGACCACCACCTCTTGTATTTTGTTGTGCTGGTGAGGGCAGGTTGTTTTGAAGCTGGTTCTTTCCTGTATACAAGGTTTTAAGGATTCTTTCTTGCTCTTGTTCAGTTGTTTGTTCTGGGTAATTTCTCCTCTATTTAGTTGTATTTCCAGACAGGTCCTGGATTGAGGTTAGTGTGGCTTCCACTCCTTCCTTCACCTTCTTCTGTTGTTATCTCTTGGTGGTTCCTTTGTTGTTGGGTTTCCTCTTCCAGTAGGTGTCCTGGTGTTCATGGCTTCCACCTACTTTTTTTTGTGATCAGTTGGAGGGCAAAGGCAAATTGGTTTAAGACAGAAAGAGAGTATTCTATGATATTTACAGTAGCAGCCAGTAGAGAAGAGATAAGAGATCCTTTGGCTATGTATAGTGTTAATGGTGACATTCCACAAAACTAGCCACTTTTTAGAAAGAATGGAGATAAGGAGGGAAGGGTTGTGAGTTGGATCTAGAAGGCAGTGAGGTTGTGGGAGGTCAGATTCTGAGGTAAGGTGAGAGTAAAGGATAGTAAGTAGGTGTAGTGTGTGGGAGGATAGAGTTAACCACAGCAGTAATAGAGTTCAGGAAACCATAAAGTGGGCTAAGATCTGGGAGGGGTGTTGTGAAATATTTACTGTTGTATGGAACAGGTATTATTTACAATAATATTAGAGCAACCATCATATGACAGAATCTATGAGATCTAGATAACAAGAATAAGGAGTGTAAGACCTTGAGTAGTGTTCTAATGGAACACAAGTAAAGTGAAGAACAGTAAATTAGCAATACACTGTGAAAGAGAGAACAGAGAAACCTGTCAAATGATACAGTATAACCAGCCAAGCAAAGAAGACTAAACAGAAAGAAGAGGAATATAAAAATACTATTAAAATAAAAGATGTAAGAATAATGGGAAAAATAATAATACAAATATGCAATAACTTGCAGGTTATTTGCTATTACTCTGTAATAACAAAGTGAAATTTGTCTCACTGTCACAGATGTTGGGATGCCTCCTCTTTGGGTCTGACTCTGGTCTTTTCGCAGTTCTAAGTTTTTTGTCTCACTTGTGGATATTTAAAAAAAAAGCAGAAGAAGGAAGGAAGATGAGATGAAATTGGAAAGAAAGGAAGAAGGAAGAAAACAAGAAAGAAGGAAAGAGAGGAAAAAGGACTTTAAAGATAAAAAATAATAAAAATTGAAAAATAAAAAATTACTTAAAAAACAACCCCCCCCCCCCCCTCCGCCCCAAGAACCTGTTGTTGGTTTCAAACTGGCCAGACTGGTTTTTCTGGTCTTGCTGGCTGCAGGGTTCTGAGGGGTGACTGGCATGGCTTTTCTCCCTTCCTAATCTGGGCATCCTGGTGCCTCCCACCCATTGCTCCTTGGGTGTGGGATGGGGTTACTGCTGTGCGCTGGGGTGCAGAAGCAGGCTCACCAGGCTGCTTCAGTCCCATGGGTTTGGGAGCACATCCTTCCTTCCCAGTGTTATGGGGGTGTGCAAGGCCTTCTGCTTATCCTTAGGATAGCTACCTGGCTGGGTGGGGAGCTGGCCGTGGAGTGGCTGCTACAGGAGAATTCCCCAATGGTGTCTCTCTCTTCACTTTTTCTTTTTGAGAAATTCTTCCTACTCAATCCTGCTCCTCTGTGCAATGGGCCATCCTCTGGCACAGCCCAATTCTCCATCCAGACCTGTGACTATCAAAGTCAGAGCCCGTCACTGTGCTGACTCCCAGCTCTCCCCAACCAGTGTCCACAGATTCCATGGGTGCTCACAGTCCCTGTGTGTTTGCCACTTAACCCTTATTCCCCTCTCTGTGACTTCAAGCAACCAGGTCTCTCCTGAGGTGCTGCTCAAACCTTGTTTGGCAGGGGAGGGAGCAGTTGACCCCTCTCTCTCTCCCAAGGACCCTGTGGCAGACCAGGCAGGCACCAGCCTCTGGGACCTTATTGTCCTGAAGCGGTCTCCTTACCATCTGGTTTTTCAATGTCCGCTACAATTTTTGGTCTCTTATTTTCGTATATACTGGGGTACTGTTGGCTGTTTGGTCTCTTCCTCTGTAGATCGATTAGGTTTTTCTCCCATGTGTAGGGGGAAGTGGAATCCACTTCCTCCTACCATGCTGCCATCTTCCTCTCTGTCTGATTGTTAAATAAACAAATACATAATGATCCTTATAAACTGAAACAGAATATTAACTTAACAAACTGTAATTGTTAGGATCACCTATTATAGATATTGTAGAAAGAGTTTGGTTTAAGTGGCTTAAAGTATTTATTTTACCCCACTGTAATGTTCTGCTGTGCTTAAAAAAAATTATCTTTCTTGTATTTACTTTCACCATTATATCTCAAGAGGGCCCTGTAAGAACCCATGGTAAGGCCATATCAGGATTTTTTTTTTTTTTTTTGATTAGGAGTTAAACCTAAACTTCCAGAGTCAGAAGGTGTCAAGAATTAAGTGGAATGTTAAGAACATGTTTTATTTGTCTAGCACTTTGGAATTGACAGACAGCTTTCATGTGCACTGTTTTTTCTAACATTTTATTTTGGAAATTTTCAAACATATGAACAGTTTGAAAGAATTGTATTGTGAAGACACATAATATGCCCACAATCTCAATCCTGCCATTAATATTTTGCTATACTTGCTCCATTATATAACTGTGTATCCATCTTTTTTTTTCTATTTTTTATCCTTACCAGAGCACATACTTATTGAATTTAGAGAGAGAGGAAGTAAGAGAGAAAGAGAGAGAGAGAAACATCCATGTGAGAGAGAAACATTTATCGGTTAACTCTTGCACACACCCTAACCAAGGACCTAACCCACAACCTAGGTATGTACCCTGATTGGAAATTGAGCCTGCAAACTTTAGGTTTAGAGGATGATGCTCCAGCCATCTGAGCCACACTGGCCAGGGCCCATTAATCAACTTATGGTGCATTCTTAAGTAAGTTACAAATATTAATAATCATTATCCCTAAATATATGCAGTATGATATTATTAATTATAGTTCATTATACATTTGTTTAAAGTGCATTTATGTAGATAAAAACTTCATACAATGAAATGTACAAATCTTTAAGTGCTCTTCTAGGACTTTTGATAAATGCATACACCTGTGTAGCCCAAACCACCATCAATACAGAATTTTGCCACTACCAAAGAAAGCTCCGTCAGATTTCTTCCTAGTCATAGGATTACCCTTAGAGGTAATCTGTGTCCTAATATTTTGTTCATCATATTTTAGTTCTGTCTGTTGTAGAACTTCATATCAGTGGAAGTCTAGAATATGTAGAATCCTTTTGTTAAAGGATTCTTTCATTCAGCATAATATTTTTGATACTTATTTTTTGTTATCACTGAATAGTATTTTATCAAATATGCCACAGGTGAGCATATATTAAATATATATATTTTCCAGTTGATGAACATCTGGGCTGTTCCAGTTTTGGGCTAGTATGCATAAATCTACTGTGAAATTTCCTCTATAAGCCTTTTTGTGGACACATACTTTCTTGTCTCTGGTAAGTACCTAAAATTTATGAGATGTTTTATTGTTGCTACACTTCCTCTTCAACAATCAGATTTATTAGTCTTTTTAATTTTAGTCATTTTGGTGGATATGTAGTGATATCTCATTGTGGTGTTAATATGCATTTCTATGAAGAATGATTATATTGAGCACTTTTTCCGTGCTTATTGGCCATTTTATATCTTCTTTTGAAATATGTTCAAGACTTTTGTCCATTTTTGAATTATGTTGTCTTTTATTATTGTGTTATAGAAATTTCTGATATATTTTCATTGTGAATCCTCATCAGAGGTATGTTTTGTGAATATTTTCTTCCAGTCTGTCACTTTCCTGTTTATTTACTTATTGGTGTCTTTGATAAACATAAGTTTCTAATTTCAATGAAGTTTAATATAATATTTTTATATGGCTATTGCTTTCTGCATTTTGTTGAAGAAACATTTCCTACTTCCAATCAGTAGCCTTTTTTTCCTTTGAGAAGCTTTCCAGTTTTAGCATTCACATTTAGGTCTATATTTTTTCTTAAATAAAATTTTGTGTGTAATTTGAGGTAGAAGTAAATATTTATTTATTCTGTATGAATATCCAGTCATTCTAGCATGATTTTTGGTAAGACTTTGTTTTTCTCAAGTATATCTTTGGCCTTTATGAAAAAATTAAATGATTATATAAATGTGGCTCTGTTTCTAGACTTTTATTCTTTTTAAAAAAATTTTTCAGGATTCAAACACCATTGTTTATTTATTTTCATTTTTCACTTTTTTATTGTTGTTTAAGTGCAGTTGTCTCCATTCCCCCTCTCACTTCCCCCTCATCCCAACCATCCCTACTTCCTACCCTTGATCCTACTCCCCCTTTGGTTTTGTCCATGGGTCCTTTAGAGATGTTCTTCAATGACCTTTTCCTTCTTTTCCCCTTTATCTCTCTCCCTCCTCCCCTCTGGTTACTGTCAGTTTGTTCTAATTTCAGTGTCTCTGGTTATATTTTGCTTGCTTATTTGTTTTGTTGATTAGGTTCCATATGATCTCACCTATTTTATTGTTTTTTAAAAGCAAAGAATGCTACTGTGTTTTTTGGACCACAAGATGCACTTAGGTTTTAGAGGGGGAAAATAGAAAAAAAAAATGAAGCCAAAAATGTAAAATATTTAATAACATAAATAACATAATATTTCACCAATGTAAATGTAAACAGAACTCAACAGCAGCATTAACAACCATTATTCCTCCCAAATTTGGGGGAGGGAGTGCATATTATAGTCTGAAAAATCCAGTATTTTATTTTTTATTGTTTATTTTATTACAGTGTCCCATTTTTTTTTTTACCTTTGCCATCTCCACCCAGCTCATCCCTCTCTCTCACAGCCAATCCCCTCTCTCCATTGTCCATGTCCATGAGTCATTCATACAGGTTCTTTGACTAGTCTCTTCCTCTTTGTTTCACCATTCCACCCACCCTGCTCCCCTCCTACAGCTATCAGTCTGTTCCATGTTTCCATGTCTCTAGTTCTGTTTTGCTCATTAGTTTTATTTTGTCATTTTTCATTCCTTATGCTAATACTGTACTGTCCTGTAACTTTATAGTAAATCTTGGCATCATAGAATTGAAAAGTTTTTCAATTTTACTCCTTTTCAGATAACTTTTTGTAATCTAGGTCATTAACATTTTTATGTAATTTTAAAATTAGCTTGTAAATTTCTACAAAAAGCCTTGTGGAATTATGACCGGTATTGCAAGACTGTTCTGGGCAAAGTTAACATCTAAGAAATATTGAATATCCTAATCTATAAGTATGGTGTATCTCTTCATTTATTAAGATCCTCTTCAGTCACTCTCAGCAGCATTTTTTACTGTCCATTGCAGAAACCACATATATTTTATTCCTTAGAATGTATGTTATATATTTGTTGCCATTATAAATAAAATGCTCTTTTATCAGTTGACACCACTAGTATATAAGTAATGTAATTGATTTCTAAATTATTGACCTTATCCTGCAACCTCGCTAAATTTAGCTATGCATTTTAATAGTTGTTTAATGTAATAGCCAAAGCAGGGATGGATTTAGGGTGGGAGGTGGGGGTGGGTGATGTGGGGGAAAGTGGTGGCAGGAAAATGAAGACAAGTGTACTTGAAGAACAATAAAAATGATATTAAAAATAATAAAATAAATTAAAAGAACTTTCCACATAATTATGTAATCTGGAATAGAGATAGTTGATTTCTTTGATTGGGTTTTTCCTTTTTTATTTTATTTTTTTTGCCTTATTGCACTAGTGGGAAATCCAGTACAATGTTGAATAAATATATCAAGAGTGGACATCCTTGTATTGTTCTAAGTTTCAAGAAGAAACACTTGGAAAATAGTGGCATAGGCAGATGTGGCTTTCCTCTTTGCACAACCACATCAAAACTACAACCAAAATATAGAAAAACCGTTACTCAGAACTATCAAATATCAAGCTGAATGGAAGTCTGACAACTACAGAATTTAAAAAAAAAACAAAACACATCCATCCAGACTGGTAGGAGTGGTGCAGATGTGGAACAGGTGGGTCCCTCACCCTGTATGTCAGATAAAAATTCAGGAGGGCTATCTCAGGAGTGAGAAGTCCCAGCTCCACACCAGGCCTCCCAGCTTAGAGTTCCAATGCCAGGAAGATAAGTCCCCACAACTTCTGGCTGCAAAAACCGGTGGGGATTGAGTCAGTGGAAGAAACTTCTGGAGCCCCAAATAGTTCCTCTTAAAGAACCTACACACAGGCTCACCTACTCAGACTCACTCCTGAGCTCCAGCACTAGGGTAGCAGCTTGAGAGGCACCAGTGGTATATAGCAAGAAACAGAAGTGTCTGGCATCAAGGTGAGCAGAGGCCATTGTCCCTTTTCTAAACCCTCCCCACACAGAGCCAGCAAGCTGGTACCACATCTGAGACTCCATCAAACTGGATAACAGCAGAGACTCTGTCTGCCCTACCCAACTTACAGGCCCACCCAAGCTACTTTTCCATATGAATGGCTGGTCTTGGCTCAAGCTTCACAACTTGCTAAACCCTATCAAACAAGCAACAGCTGGCCTCAGTGAGGCTCAGGCCTGGCACTAGCAACAGCCAGCCTAGTTTCACAGCTTGGATTCACCTGAGAATCTCCAAGTGCAGCACAAGTAGCAGCCTTCTCAGATTGCTTTATAGCTCAGGAAGGGAAACCCTGGGCAAAAAAAGGTGGGGGCTGACGTTGGCCTGCAATACACAAGAAACCCCAGGGCCAACACACCCAGTGGACAGCTACAGACCACATCAGAGCACCATCACCCTGCCCCTGTACAGCTGATCCTCCATGGAGGGTGGAGGTTGATAGTAAGTGGTCACAACTAACCTTGCAGCTGACTGGCCTGGGTAAATCCCTTCCATTGATCTGCCAAGAGCAACCAAAGCTCAGTTAGAAGACTAGGATACACTCAGCCCACACAGAGGCACACTTTGAGTACCCAGCTTGGGTAATAGGGGAGGCTGAGCCACTGGACCCTTCAGGACACCTACTACATTAGGCCACCCTACAAAAAAAGGGAGTCAAAGAAGCTCTACCTAGTACACAGAAATAAACACAGGGAAACTGCTAAAATGAGGAGACAAAGAAAGATGGCCTAAATGAACATCAAAATTCCAGAAAAAGCAAAAAGAAATGGAGATAAGCAATCTGTCAGATGCAGAGGGCAAAAACACTGGTTATAAGATTGTTCAAGGAACTTAGTGAAGACCTCAAAAGCATAAAAAACATCCAGTCAGAAGTGAAGGATACACTAATTGAAATAAAGAACAATTTACAGGGAAACTACATTAGAGTGGATGAAGCTGAGAATCAAATCAATGATATGGAACATAAGGAATCAAGAAACAACCAATCAGAACAAGAAGAAGAAAAAAGAATCCCAAAGAAAGAGAATAGTATAAGGAGCCTCTGAGACAACTTCAAGAGTTCCAACATTCGCATCATTGGGGTGCCAGAAAAAGAGAAAAAGCAAGAAATTGGAAATCTATTTGAAAAAATCATGAAAGAAAACTTCCCTAATTTGGTGAAGGAAGTACATATGCAAGTCCAGGAAGCATAGAGAGTCCCAAACAAGATGGATGCAAAGAGGCCCACTCCAAGACACATCATAATTAAAATGCCAAAGGTTAAAGATAAAGAGAGAATCTTTATCTTTAAAGCAAGAGTAAAGCAGTTTGTTACCTACAGGGGAGTTCCTATAAGACTGTCACCCGATTTCTCAAAAGAAACTTTGCAGGCTAGAAAGGATTGACAAGAGATATTCAAAATTATGAAAAGCTTGGACCTACAGCCAACATTGCTCTACCCAGCAAAACTATCATTTGGAATAGAAGGGCAGATAAAGAGCTCCCCATACAGCAAAAAACTAAAGGAGTTCATCATCACCTAACCATTATTATATGAAATGTTAAAGAGACTTACTTAAGCAAAAGAAGAATATAAAAACTATGAACAATAAAATGGCAATAAAGACAAATCTATCAACAATTGAATCTAAAAAACAAGCTAAGCAAAGAAGAACAGAGACTCAGTTATGGATACAGAGAGCATTTTTGTGGTTGCCAGAGGTGGGGTGAGAGGGTTGTAATGGAATGGGCAAAGAAGTGAAGGATTTAGAAGTGCAAATGGGTAGTTACAGAATAGCCATGTGGATGTAAAGTACAGTATAGGAAATGGAGTAGACAAATAACTTATATGTATGACTTATATTTATGGACATAAACAATGGTGTGGGGGTTGCCTGAGGGAGGTGGGGGTGTTGGGTGGAGGGGGAATAGAGGGGAAAAATCAGGACAACTGTAATAGCAGAATCAATAAAATGTAATTAAAAAAGAAGAAGAAACCCTTAAATACTTTATCTTTAAGAATGATTTTAGCTCAAGATTTTCTGAGATTGCCTTTATGACATTTAGGAAGTTTTCTTATATTTCCATTTGTTGAGATGTTCTGTTATGAATGGACATTGAATCTTGTCAAATGTTTTCCCTGTATCTTTTGAGATAATTATATAAATTTTTACCCCTTTTCTAATAATATGGTAAATTACAATGATTGAATTTGGAATATTGAGACCACCAAGTATTTGTGGGGCAAATCATCCTTAGTAATAATTATGCAATATAATTTATATATATTTTTGGAGTTGATTTGAATTATTTCATTAAAAATTTTTGTGTCTATAAATATAAAATAATTTTTCTCCTTTTAAAATCTCCTTTAAAATAATTAAATGGGTAAAAAAAATAATGTAGCATGAGGTTTATGATATACAAAAAAGTAAGATATGACAACAATAGCTCAAAGGATAGAATGTAGATGCAAAACATTTTACATGATACATTATAATATTATTTGAAGTAAAATTGGGGTATGTTGAAGTTGCATCTTGTAAAGCACAGCATAACCACTGAAATATAAAACAAAATAAATCAAACCAGTCAATAGGGGAGACAAACAGAATTGTGTAAAATAGTCAACCCAAAGGAAGTAGTATAGTAGGATAAAAGGAACAGAAAATGAGAAGGGTGAAATAGAAAACAGATAAGATAGTAGATTTAAGCCTAATGATATTTATAATTATATTAAATATATATAGTAAAAACCTTCTAATTAAAAGATAGAAATTGTCAGACTCACTAGAAGAAACCTAACTATATGTATTCCACAGAAACCCAATTTACCCCTATGATCCCATGTTATAATTTTTAATTCAAGCAGTCATATATATTTTAAAGAAAGGGGAAAATTAATTTCTTTTGATCAATAGATTCTAAACTTAATGAAACCTAATATATCTTTTTTCATTGTCATTGTTTCCTGTGTTCTTTCAAAGACACATTTGCCTATCTCCAAATGACTTAGAGTATTAGAGTAGAAGCCACATTTTCGGATGCCAAGTCCAATGATACCATCATTACACTGTAGTGAAAGTCTGTATATGGGAGTGCAGTGTTCACTGTCAAGCACCACACAAGTAAAAGATGTAGTTCTTTTTAGGGACCTCTGAAACAGCCATTTGAAGAGGTACCTTCCAACCAATGGCCACCTGAAGGTTAGGAATTGTGTCCTCTGCAGTTGGGTATTGGTGCCATGGGAGATTCACAGCCCCTGTGTCTGGCTGCAAGTGCATTCAGTCATTTTTGCCTGCCAGAGAGTCTCTGATGGCAGATGCTAAAAGATGATTATTTGACTCTGTCTCATTCTAGTCCTGTGGCTCACAGTCTCTACCATTTCATCAAGCAAATAGTAAAACATAGAGTGCATATAAGTGAGTAAAGCACAGGCTTGGGTTAGTGTGCCCTCCTGCATCATCAGAGAAGGGAGCATTAGCTAGACCTGGAGGTGGGAGACTGGAGGAGGGACAAGAGAGAGTAAATGGAGGACAACCTTCAGTGCATGCCTATTATAAGGCAGTGTGGCTTTAAAGCGGACTGGGAATGTCCATGTTGGTTTCCTAAATCACAACTGAACAGAGAAATGAGTTTCAACACCCCCTCTCTACTCCTTTAGAAACCTTCACTTCTCTTTAAAATGAAAATTCACACAGAACACCATTAATAGATAAAATCTGACCTGCTCTGTAAAAGCAGGTAAATGGATTAGAGGTCCACTCCTTAGCCTGTGTGGAAGCCTTGCACAGAGTCTAACAGGAAGGTAATATTACTTATTGTCAAGACTAGGAAAGAAATTCAGTTAAATCTACACTTGTTATGTTCACTTAGTTGTATGAGCCACTATAAAACAAGCATTATATTCATAGAAATATAGCAGAAAAGACTGATAAGTTTACCTACATATAAGTTTAAAATTGTATAATGGCAAAAAATAGAGCAGAATAGCAATCTAGGAAAACAGATTTTTCAACAGCCAAGACAAATGACTATTTGTATGAACATATAGTAAACTCCCTTAGTTCACTATATGCTCATACAAATCAGTAATAAAACAATGGGTAAGCTTGAAAAGGGGGGAAAGCACATAAAATGCAGTTGATAGAAAAACATAAATGCAAATCACAAAAGAATGAAATGAACCTTAAATTTATTCATAATTAAGAAAATGCAAATCAAAGCAAACATGAGATACCATTCTTCCTCCTTCCCATTAGATTGGACAAAGGACAAGTGTTTAAGTATCTAGAACTAGTTGCGAGAGGGTGGGTAACAGGAAGCCTCACACTTTGTTGCTTAGAAAAATGGTTGGAAATTTTCTAGAGGGAAATTTAGCAATAGTTATGAGGATAACAATGACCTACAAGTCTCTTTGCTAGGAATTTATGCTGTGAATTTGCTTGAAAAAAATTGCCAAGACATATCTCTTGGGGGACAGTGGGTGTCATTTCTTTATATTCCCGAAGCTTTCTCCCATGTTGAAAGGACTGGAAGATTTAACTTGTGAGCTTCAAAGGAGAAACAGACACATGTCATAGCTCTGCCCCATCCTGTCTCCCTTCTTCTGGAAGCTGCCTGTCTGCAAGGAGCACACATTCTACTCTGCCCTTCCCTGCTGTGGTATTGAGGTGTGTGTGTATGTGGGTATTCCTGGGTAAATCTTTGAATTCTGGCTTCAGTTATTAGAAACTCTGTTGCAGAGATTTTTTATTAAGTTTTTTATTGTTATTCTGTTACAGTTGTCCCAATTTTTCCCCCTTTGCCCTCCTCCACCCATCCCACCACCCCCACTCCCACAGTCAATCTCCACACTGTTGTCCATGCCCATTGGTTGTTCATACATGTTCTTAGACTAGTCCCTTACCCTTCTTTTCACCATTTCCTCCTTCTTCCCTGGCCTCTGGCCACTGTCAGTGTTTTCCATGTTTCCATGCCTGTGGTTCTATTTTGTTTGTTAGTTTATTTGTTCATTACATTCCTCTCATAGGTGAGATCATATGGTATTTTTCACCAACTGGCTTATTTCACTTAGCATAATGTTCTACAGTTCCATCCATGCCATTGCAAAAACTAGGAGTTTCTTCTTTCTTTATGCTGTGTACTATTCCATTGTGTAAATTGTATCACAGTTGTTTGACTCATTCAACTAGTGAGCACTTAGGCGGTTTCCAGCACTTGACTATTATAAATAGTGCTGTTATGAACATAGGGGTGCATGGGTTCTTTCGAAGTGGTGATTCAGGATTCCTAGGGTACATTCCCAGCAGCTGATTCACTAGGTCAAAAAGCAGTTCCATTTTTAGTTTTTAAAGGAAATTCCATACTGTTTTCCACAGTGGCTGCACCAGTCTGTGTTCCTACCAATAGTGCACTAGGGTTCCCTTTTCTCTGTATCCTCACCAGCCTTTTTTGTTTATAGATTTATAAATGATGGCAATTTTAACTGATGTGAAGTGGTATTTCATTCTGGTTTTAATGTGCATCTTTCTGATGGCTAGTGATGTTGAGCATCTTTTCATATACCTATGGACCATCTGTATGTCCTCCTTGGAGAAGTATCTATTCAGGTCCTTTGCCAATTTTTAATTGGGTTATTTGTCTTGCTGGTGTTGAGGTATTTCTTTTTCTAATTTTAATAATTTTTATTGTTATTCTATTACAGTTCTTTCAATTCCCCCCCTTTGCCTTCCTTGAACCATCCCACCTCCCACTCCCAACAGTCAATCCCCACCCTGTTGTCCATGTCCATGGGTCATTTACCCATGTTCTTTGACTAGGCCCTTCCCCTTCTTTCCACCATTTCCCCCTCCCCCTTAGTCATTGTCTAATCCATGTTTCCATGCCTGTTGTTCTATTTTGTTTGTTAGTTTATTCTGTTCCTTAGATTCCTCTTATAGGTGAGATCATAGGGTGTTTGTCTTTCACTGACTGGCTTATTTCCCATAGCATAATATTCTCCAGTTCTATCCATGCTGTTGCAAAAGCTAGGAG
Source organism: Anoura caudifer (assembly GCA_004027475.1). NCBI lineage: Eukaryota > Metazoa > Chordata > Mammalia > Chiroptera > Phyllostomidae > Anoura > Anoura caudifer. Next base: position 16,013 of record PVKU01013487.1, on the reverse strand, counting down.
TTTTTTCTGCTGCATAGTATATATTTTGAAGATCAAACCCTTGTCTGAGGTATCACTGGCAAATATGTTCTCCCACATGGTAGGTTCCCTTTTCATTTTTGTGATTTTTTTTTAGCCATGCAGAAGCTTTTTAATTTAATGTAGTCCCATTTGCTTATCTTTTCCTTTATTTCCCTTACACTAGGAGATATATTGGCAAAAACATTGGTATGTGGGATAGCTGGGATTTTCCTGCGTATGTTGTCTTCTAAGACTTTTTAGGTGTCAAAACTTATATTTAAGTCTATTGTGCATTTTTGAGTTTATTCTGGTATATGATGTAAAATTGGTGGACTAGTTTCATTTTTTTTTGCATGTTGCTTTTCAGCTCTCCAACACCATTTATTGAAGAGGCTATTTTTACTCCATTATATGCTCGTGCCCTGTTTGTCAAATGTTAGTTGAGTATAGAGACATGGATTTATTTCTGGGCTTTCTATTCTGTTCCATTGATCTATATTTCTATTCTTATGCCAGTAACAGGCTGTTTTGATTTACAGTGGCTTTCTAGTACAGTTTGATATCAGGTATTGTGATTCCCTCCTACTTTGTTCTTTTTCAAGATTGCTGAGACTCTTCAGGGTCTTTTTTGTTCCGTATAAATTTTTGAAATATTTGTTCTAGATCTTTGAAATATGTCATTGGTATTTTAATAAGGATTGTGTTGAATGTATAGATTGCTTTGGGTAGTATGGACATTTTGATGATGCTAATTCTTCCAATCCATGAACAGGGTATATGCTTTCATTTACTTGTATCTTCCTTTATTTTTTTCTTCAGTGTTCTATAGTTTTCCAAATACAGGTCTTTTACCTCCTTGGTTAAATTTATTCCTAGGTACTTTATTTTTCTTGTTGCTATAGTATATGGGATTTATTTCTTAGTATCTATTTCTTATATTTCATTGTTGGTATACAAAAATGTCATTGATTTCTGAATATTAACTTTGTATCTCACTATTTTGCCAAATTCACTTATTAGTTCAAGTACTTTTTTGGTGGAGACTATAGGATTTTCTACGTACACTATCATGCTGTCTGAAATAATGTCAATTTTAATTCCTCTTTTCCAATTGGATGCCTTTTATTTCTTTGTTTTGTCTGATTGCTGTGGGTACAACTTCCAGTACTGTTGAATAAGGGTGTTAAAAGTGGCTGCCCTTATCTTGTTCCTGATTTTAAGGGAAAACCTTTTAGTTTTTGTCCATTGACAAGTATGTTGGCTGTAGATTTCTCATATATGGCTTTTGTTAGGTTGAGAGATGCTCACTCTATTCCCACTTTGCTGAGTCTTAAATGGGTGCTGGATTTTATCAAATGATTTTTCAGCATCTAATGATATGATCATGTGATTTTTGTCCTTCATTTTGTTTATGTGGTGTATTACATTTATTGGTTTGAGAATATTGTACCATCCTTGCATCCCTGAGAGGAATCTCACTTGATCATGGTATATGATCTTTTTAATGTATTACTGAATGCCAATTGCCAATATTTTATTGAGGATTTTAGCATCTTTGTTAATCAGGTATATTGGCCTATAGTTTTCTTTCTTTGTTATGTCTTTACTTGGTTTTGGAATTAGGATGATACTGGCCTTGTGAAATGAGTTCGGCATTCATCTCTCATCTTGATATTTTTGGAATAGATTGAAAAGGATAGGAGTTAGTTCTTATTTAAATGTTCGGTAAAATTCACCTGTGAAGCTACCCAATCCAGGGCTTTTGTGTTTTGGGAATTTTTTGATTACTGCTTCAGTTTTGCTTGTTGTTATCAGTCTATTCAGGCTTTCTGCTGCTTCTTGATTCAGGTTTGGAAGATTGCATGTTTCTAGAAATTTGTTCATTTCTCTGTGGTGGCCTAATTTCTTGGCATATAGTTGTTTGTAGTAATTTCTTACCATCCTTTGTATTTCTGTGGTATTGGTTGCAATTCCTCCTCTTTAATTCTGATTTTATTTATTTGGGTCCTCTCTCTTTTTTTCTTGATGAGTCTGGTTAAAGGTTTGTCAATTTTGTTTATCATTTCAGAGAACCAGCTCTTAGAGTTATTGATCCTTTGAATTGTTCTTTTAGTCTCTATGTCACTTAATTCTGCTCTGCTCTTGAATATTTCCTTCCTCTACTCATTCTGGGCTTTGTTATTGTTCCTCTAGTTTTTGAAGGTGGAGGGTTATGTTGTTTATTTGAGATTTTCTACCTCCTTTAAGTAGGCCTCTATTGCTATGAACTTCCCTCTCAGGACTGCCCTCACTGTGTCTCATAGATTTTGGGTTGTTGTGTTTTCACTTTTATCCATTTCTGGGTATTTTTATTTCTTCTTTAATCTCAGTGTTAACTCATCCATTATTTGATAACATGTATTCAGTCTTCATACATTTGAATGATTTTAAGTTTTTTCCTTGAGGTTGGTTTTTAGTGTCAAGCCACTGTGATCTGAACACATGTTTGATATGATTTAAGTTTTCTTGAATTTGTTAAGGCTTGTTTTATGTCCTACCATGTTGTCTATTTTTGGAAATATTCCATGTGCATTTCAAAATAATATATATTTTGGTTTTTGGGTGTGAAAGTTCTGTAGATTCATAAGTCTATTTGATCTAGAGTGTTTCAACGCCACAATATACTTGTCGATTCTTTTTTTTGAAGATATATCCATTGATGACAGTGGAGTGTTAAGAGCCCCTGTAGTGACTGTTGCTATTGATACCTTTCTTGAAGTCCTCTAAGGTTTTTCTTATATATTTAGGTGCCCCTATTTGGGGTGCATATATGTTTATAAGGGCAATATACATTTGTTGTACTACTCCCTTAAATATTATTAAGTGACCTTCTTTATCTCTTTTTATGGTTTTGTTTTGAAGTCTATTTTGTCTGATATAAGCATTGCTACCCCAGCTTTTTATTTCATGTCCATTTACTTGTAACACTTTTTTCCCCCATCCCTTCACTTTCAGCCTGTGTAGATCTTTTGTTCTTAGGTGGGTCTGTAGTTAGAATATATGTGGATCATGTTTTCTTATCCATTCAGTTATCCAATGCCTTTTGACTGAAGCATTTCATTCATGTTTAAGGTTATTATTGATAGGTACTTATTCACTGCCATTTATTCCATGCCTGTGTTCCTCTCTCTCTGTCTCTCCCTCTCTTTTCTCTCCTTCTTATAGCTGTCCCTTTAGCATGTCTTGCAGTGCTGGCTTGGTGGAGATGTACTCTTTCAGATTTCTTTTCTCTGGGAAGTTCTTTATTTCACCTTCCATTTTAAATGAGAACCTTGCTGGATAGAGTAGTCTTGGTTGCTGATCCTTGTTTTTCATTACTTGGAATATTTTGAGCCAATCCCTTCTGGCCTGCAGTGTTTCTCTTGAGGAATCATCTGTTAACCTTATTTTAGCTCCCTTGTGTGTTACTAGGTGTTTCTCCTTTTCTGCCTTTAAGGTTCTCTTTGTTTTTGAAATTTTGCTGTTGTAATTATGATGTGTCTTGGAGTGGGCCCCTTTGGGTTTATCTTTATTGGGACCCTTTGAACTTCCTGAACTTTTGTGATTTTTCCCTCACTAAGTTAGGGAAGTTTTCTCTCATTATTTTTTTCAAACAGGTTTTCTATCCCTTGCTCCTTTTCTTTTCCTTCTGATTTTCCTATCTTGCAAATTTTTGTTATGTTTCTTGCAAATTTTGTTACATTTCTGTTTGTCCTGATGTTCCCCTAAACTACCCTTATTCTTTTTGAGGCATGTTTTTTGTCATTGCTCTGACTGGGTATTTTTTTCTACCTTGTCTTCCAGCTCACTGATTTGATCTTCTGCTTCACCTAACCTGGTTTTGATTCCTTCTAGTGTATTCTTCATTTCAGGTATTGTATTCCTCAATTCTTCCTTGTTCTTGGTTGTAGTTTCTATGTCCTTTTTCATTCTGCTGTATTTCCAATGAAGTTCCCTGTAGTTCCCATAAAGTTCCTTGTAGTTCCCATTGAGTTCCTTGAGCATCCATATAACCATTATTTTGAATTCTATATCTGGTAGATTGCTTGCCTCAATTTCATTTAGCACTTTATTCTTGGGATTCCTCCATTCCCTTCAAGTGGGAGTTATTTCTTTGTCTCCCTATTTTAAGTGACTCTTTTTGTTTGTTTCTGTGTCTTAGATTGCTCTTCTCTGACTGCCTGTCTTTGTGAGGTGGCCTTATGTGGCAGGAATTCTGTGGGACTCATTGGTGTAGTTTCTTTTATCTGGATGCTCTAGGGAGTCCCCTTATTCAGTTTATGTGGGCTCTCTTGTTATACTTGGGCTTTGATTATTGATGGCTCATTTTTTTTGGTGGATTCTACCCTCTAACTAGCTGACTGGAACATTTTGTGTGCTCTTGTACAGGTGTTAGTTAACAAATTAATACTGTCCAGAAAAGTAAACCCATAGCAGCAAAAATACCTTCCTACTTCATGAGCAATACCAATAGCAAATGAGCAAAGATAAATAAAGGTGGAAAGAGATTAGGAATATTATAAGATAGGAAAAATGGAATATGAGATGAATAAAAGAGACAAAAATGATTTTGAGAGGTAGGAGGGAGGAGCAATAATAAAAAGGAAAAAGAAACAAGGTGAAGAAAGGGAAAAATAAAATTTGAAACTTAAGTAAAAAAGGGAAGGGTAATAGCAAATGGTGTAAGAAAACAGAATAGGATAATATGGGTTTGGAAATAAAATAAAATAAAAAATAATAGTGAACCAATAGCAGCAAAACTGAAGAAAAATCACAACAGAGTCCATCTGCTTCACCTGAACCAGGTGCAGATAAAGTCCCTCTCTCTCTGGCTCTGTCCCATTTGACATATGGTGCTACAGCTAACGATGATGAGCTACTCACTGTGTGGATGTAGCCTGGATTTTCCCGACCTCACACATTCTCCCAAGTCACTCCTGGCCTGAGTCTATGGTCTCCCCCCCACCTCAGGACTGGGGTTCTCTGCTCTGGGAAGGGAGAGAGCCACAAGGCTGCAATTTCTGACCAATCTCTCCACTGCTACATAAGCCACACCTGGAGTATTTCCCCTTCAACTTATAAGCTCTTTACTGCCCGTTGTGAAGTGTCTTCTGTTCTCCTTGGCTGAAAAGTTCAGAGCAGCTAAGATTCCATTGATTGTTCAGGTTATTTGTCAGAAGATCAGCCAAGAATCCCAGTTGGGGACAAGAGCCTGTGGACTCAGCTTCCACCTACTTGGCTGCTGTTTTCTTCTCCCTGTTGCAGACATTTTTAAGCCACATTTTGCAATATCAGCTTTAGGGTATGGAAGTAATATTTTGGCCTCTCTATGCCTTAGTCTTTCTTCTTTTTCTATTTTGGTTGAGAAGTGGATTAGGACAAAAAGGGTAAGCACTGACAAATATAAAAGGGATGAAACTTCAGGTAAAAAAGAAACCATTAAGGTTTTTACTATGGCAGATTGATGTGACCTTACACTACTGGATAATGGGCTGCCTTTGTAGTATTCTGCCCTGATTTTAGCTGCTGTAATTTGAATTTATAAATTTTAAGACTTAGTTTACATGGTATTTTTGACTTAAGCAAGATGGACAGCTTGTGGCATTTTTGTCCACTAGCTAATGGTTTTTTTTTACATGGACCATACTAGCTTTATGGAAGTACTCATGGGCATTAGGCTAGATACAGGCCTCACAAAATGGCAAGCACCACCCCTTCCCTTACACACCCCTTACCCAGTCCTTCAGAGAGCTAGTTTTGCATAAGAGAGATCATCTTTGCTATAAACTTTGACTCTCTTACAGCCAATATTAATTGAGTACCTATTTGGATATTAGTGATTTTGAAGGAACTTTAAGAATATAATGTTCTTAGTTGCTAAGCAGATAACACACAGCAGAAACCCTAGTTTATTCAGTTATTTATGTGTCTGAGGTGGAGGTAGAAATAGAGCCTGATCTCCAGCATCTGTCATCTCTTCTGATCAGGGTACTCTTTCTTCTCCCATTATCTATGCTCAGGCCTTGTCAGAGCAGACAAATATAAAATGGGGCTGCCATAATTCTTGTGCCAGGGCCTCTGCTCTGTGTGTAACTGCCCTGGCTGAACTGTCCTTTTTTCCCACCTATGCCTATCCAGGCTTCTTATATTCTTCAAGGTCCGTGGGATGCACTACCTCCTTTGTGAAACTATTGATTGTTTATGTTCATTTTCTTTCTTCTGTGAACTTAGAATTTCATGATAAAGGATCCTGTATTATTCACTAATGTTTCAAATGTGTTTGGTGAAATTTATAGACCCAAAACACCCAGGAGGTAGGCAGGATTTTACTTGTACTTCTGACCACCTTCCTCCTCTGCCTACAAATCACAGTGCTCAGTAGCTCTAAAAGTACTGCATGATTATTGGATAGTTTATAGTTTTATAATGGAACATATTTGAATCAATGGTATTTTATTACTACTTGAAAAGTGAAAATAAAGCTTTAAAGTTACTAACCCTCACCAAGAATTATTTTTATGTTCTTTAACTATATTACCACTTTCTTTCTTTGCCAATCTCATTGCATGTACATTCTGAATCCTGCTTTTCTTCCCTTACCATGTGATCATGAATAAATCCATGCATCAATAAAAGCTTCAAACTCTTCCTTTTTATCAGTTGCATAATTTTTAGCTTGTTGATAGACTATAATTACCATGCTATTCCCTTATTATTGGGCATGAAGATTATTTTCAGTTTCTTGCCACAATGTATAATTAACATTTTCAAATGAGAAGCTTTTTGGTTTTGTTATATTTGGAGCTAAATTCTCAGGGTGTTGTGTGATTCATTATGGGTGCTCAATAAATGAGTACTATTGATTTTGTCTCCAGACATTCTTGAGTAACTTTATGGCCAAGTCACTATAAAAGTTCCTCATTTTCCTTTAGTTAACAAGTTCTATAAAGAATACTTATTCTGGTGAAGGGATTTTTCTCCCCACCTTCAATGTCCAACTTCTCTGGGAAATGTGGAGGCACTGAAATCCAAGCCTTCCAGGACATGTGCTTTTCCCTTTCAAACCTCAGAACACCAGATGCAACAGCAACATCCACATTTGACTTGCAAGGATAAAACTTCTGCAGGAAATCCTGTAACCTAAATGGCATTGCCTCTAGACACATGGTGAACATAGCAGTATGCCCAGGAAAATATGTATTAATCCCTCTCCTGTCTTCATCTGCATATCAGATTCTGCTATCTATTAAAAATGCAGGAAATTTTGTTGGAATTGATCATGAGCTTCCCAGCCTACCCCCTATACAGTAATATCACAAACTATAAAATATACAAGGATTGAAACAGAGTATATAACACTCATATAAAGATACTTGTAATTTAAGAGACAGGAAATGTAATTATGTGCTGCCGAAGACCTTGCCCTTGCTTATAAGGACACAGCAAATATAAACTCCATAACCTAGGCGGTGCAGAGTGTTGCTATCGGAGAGATCTCAGGAGTCCAGTTTGAAAACCATCTTTCCTGACATAGTACTTTGTGACCGCCATAAATAGGTTTGCATTTATTTTAGGAGTATTGTTGAATTGATGGATAGATGAGTAAGTGACCTAAGTGTTCATCTTCAAAACTCACACAGAGACAATAGGGTATCTCTGTTCTTTACATCCAGGATTTCTGGGTGATATCCTTTCCCCTTTGTTCTGTCATGAATCCACCTCAATATTCTGCACCTTATGGACTAAATGGGAAGGATGACCACTACAACATGCCTAATGTAAGTGCTAAGTGAAAGGAACAGGGAAGAGAAGCAAGCCAGGACACACAGGTAGACACCACAACTTATTTCTATAGTGAGTCATAGGCCATGGCAGCTATTTGCTGTTTCATTTTCCATTATTAACCCTTCCACAGTCCCTTTTCTTCTATCCAGTATCTCATGTAGTCAAGGTTCCTTGTCTGATACGATAACCTAATTTTTTTTTTTCTGAGAAGGCAAAGTTGGGGTGGTCCTAGCTATATGTAGTTTGCGAGAATCTGCCTATAACATTAGCATATGCACGACATGGTTTAATGTATCCTTGGGATTCAAAAATTCTTGTGGCCCCCATTGTGTAGCAAGAACATTTCCTGTTATTGTCAGTGTCAATCACCCCAGCCAAATCCATGACCTCCTTGTTTGCACAAGGTACCCAAATATCCATACTGAAACTCAGTTTTCATTTAATGGAAATATTTTTTTGCTGTAGAAGGAATGTCCCTCCCACAGGAATTAAACCAATAGACTGGTAGAGTACTGAATATGAGATCAAGATGCAAACATTTTAAGTGGGGACCAGTAGATGTATCATCAAGGAGTACCATCTATACTTCTACAGCTTGGTTCTCATATGTTTTATTTTGGTTGCAGGAGAAAAGACACGATGATATATTGGCCATTGGTTCAGGCATATATATTAGAGATCACTCCATCTCTACAGGATATTTTCTCCCAGCTTGAACTGTATCCATTTTCAATGATGTAGTTGAATATTCTTCAGCATTGTTTACTTTTTGATGATAAGGTACAGAATAAGACCTCTGGCTTCAAACAGGGTTTAGGGTAGAGAGACTGGTTGTCACAGAAGGCATCTCTAAATAATTTACAATTATGATAAGACATTTGCAAGACAAAGGGAGGGAAGATTATGAATGCTCTAGACAGAGGGAATAGAATAGACAAAGAGCTTGTGGTAGGAGAAAGGATAGTGTTTTTGAGAAACCTAACAGTGAATAGTGAAGCATAGAGATTGAACAAAAAAGGAGTATAAAATGAGGATGGAGGTATAAGGAGGGGCCAGAGCATATAGAGCATAAAATATGTTAAGTACAGTTGGTATTTAACCTAAGAATGATAGGAAGCTATAAAAATATTCTAAGTGTTTGTGTGTGTGCATGCACAGAAGGAAAGAGGTTTGACATAATGGTATTTACATTATAAAACTTTCCCTCTGGCTATAGCATGAACATATTGTAAGGGTACCAAAGAGAATATAGGGAGATCAGTTGGGGGAGCGCAACAATAGTAGGAGAAAATGGTGGTAGACTGATGGCAATAAAACTTGGATGAGCATTTGAAATTCAAGAAATTTTCAAAATGTAATTGAATGTGGAAATTGACACATCTATCCAAGGATGGAGACTGGACTGAGCACTAAAGAACTAAGTTTGAGATTTGAGAAACTTAAACATTTAAGAGTGTAAGGAGGAAGATAAATTTGTATAGGAGGCTGACAGATCACAGATAGATAAGAGGAAACCAGAAGACTTCTGTGATAGAAGCCAGAAATTTTCTTCCCTCAAGTCCTTTGCATAGGATATTCCCTTAACCTGCAACATCCATTGCCCCACCCACTCTTCATATAACTGGCCCAGGATAGAAATCGCTTGTGCCAAATTCTTTCCTTGAGTTGCCCAAGCTTTGTGTTAGCAGTCTATATCTATCTGCTCTCCCATTGTGAGGTCATAGCACCCTAACTCCCTGTTTCCTTGTCCTCTCCCCCACTGGACTGTAATCAACTTGAAGCAAGGAATTCTGACTTCTTTAAAGCTGTCTCCCTAGCACCAAGTGCAGGTTCATACATAGGACACACTCTACATGGCTGGTAGACACTGATAGATGGTCCTTCCTTTCAGCTTGGGCAGAATTGCTGGAAATGCTGCCTCAGGTGGCTCTGGCCCTGGCTGAAGTCACTGAATCAGTAAGCTCTGTGTTGTTTTGGAGACTTATATTTCTATACTTAATATCTATCATTGTTATTCCACATACAACAGCATATTTGTAGTCTGTCCAGAAGATATCTAGCCATGTAATATGAAAAATAGAGGCATTTATTGAAAAAGATAATATGATACAAGAAACATTGTACAAAGGACAGTGACACCTCAGTCCCCTTCAAAGTAGGCTCCTTGAGGTCTTACACAGTTCTTTCAATTGCCATTAGCTGCCCCTTCATGTTTTACCGAGTCTCACTGATGGTGAAATCTCTTCCCTTTCAAAGGTGATTTTAGATTTGGGAAAGGCAAAAAGTCACAGGCACCAAATCTGGGCTGTGGTGGGGCTGAGTTTCCTGGGTGATTTGATGTTTCACCAGAAAATTCTGCAGGAGATGAGGTGCATGAGTGGGCACATTGTTGTGATGAAGCCTCCAATCACCAGTTGCCCATAGCTGCAGCCTTCCGAATCATCCAAATAGTTTCCACAGAGGAATGTTCAAGCTTAACACAAAATTTGATGTTCTACTTGCTCAGTCATTTTTAATGTAACGTCCACACAGTACACATGCTCACTCAAAGGCATCTACTGCTCCCACTGACTCATGCAGTGAAGTTGTCATTGTTCATGCATGAGCATTCCAGTCCACTCTCCTTGGCTGCCAGGTTACATCAATGTTGCACAAAGCATTCTCTTTATATTAACAATGGCTGGACTTATTCTGGACAGACCTTGAATGTATTCACCTACATATGCTTCCCTGAACATGTACATATGGCAATATACACATATGTGCACACAATCTGCATTCAAAATCTCTCTTCATCTTTCATTTCTATCTACTCCATCTGCCCCAGATTCCTTATGGAATTATGGTGTTTTTCACACTCTTCATATTCATCTTGAACTATTTCCCTCCTCTTATAACAATTTCCATATTCACTCTTCTGGGCCTTTTGCCCTTTCCTTTTGTCTTTTATTTCTGCTGCTTCTGTCCAGGTTGCTTAAAGCACCTCCCAACAGACTTATAATAGGAATACACATGCTTGCTCTGGTGGTGCAGATATTATACAAAGGCAATGTTCAGTGTTTCTTTTTTCCTTAGAAGGACTAGATGCATACAGTGTTGCACCTCTCATCCTTTGTAATAATATTGCACAGGCAAAATGTTAATTAATTATAGCAGCGGAACTAATGAAAAGGCATGCATTATACATCTTGTGGACACATTCTGCATTAGCATAGACTCTCAGCACTACAAATTCATGTCAGAAGGGATTCAAAGAAAAAAATTTAAAAGACATACTTACAGAGAACCAGACATTTTTGTTTTCCTAAGACTTTTGCTGAGTCTGTGTCCTTGTGGATTCAGATGTCCTCGTATTTGTATATGTCATTTTAAAATAAAAAACACTATGCCCTGCTACTATATAGTTAAAAAATTTAATGACCCTTAAAATGGTGCAGTTAACTGTGCTTTTACCCTGTCAAAAGCTTAAATAACATTTAGTGACAGATTTCTAGAAATAGAAACAAACTTTTAATTTAGGTGTTCTATGATATTTACTAATAGACATTTGATTATAAATAGCTCAGTAACTAGACTCTTATATGTGCAATAATATTGCTTTCAACTCAGTTCTTAATCCAAAGCTCAGCACAGTCAATAGCAAGACTGCCAAGAGTCATAGGAGAAGAGCAACTCAGAATTTCCTACACTCTTGTCTGATAATTTGACTTCTTTCTTAAGAGGATATGATAAATCAGGCTTTTTGTGACAATTTGGTCCAGATATGTGCTGGACTATGCTGAAAGAGTTCTCTTGTGCCCTAGGAATTCTCATAACTTACTCTATAGACACTTTCACATGGAAACCAATCTGATAAATAGTAGAAGTGATAATATGGAGATGATCAGGCATCATTTAGTCACTGAAATGCCTATTTCAGCTTGTCTTCCTACTTACACTCTTGGCCTATAGTCTATTCTATACTCAACCATCCAAATGAAATTTAGAAAATACAAAGAAGGTCTCATTACACCCCTGCAAAAAACTCTCAAATGCTTCTCATCATATAGGAGAATATTCAAAGTTCTCTAAATGGTCTACCAGGCCCAACTTGGTTTTGTCCCTTCTTCAATCTCATTTCTTACCACTATCTGTCTTTTCCACTTTGCTCTATATATTGTCATTCCTGTTATTTGAACATGTCAGACTCACTTCGTTTGCAGGACCTTTATACATGCTCTCTTTTTTCTCTGACCACCGTTTACCCAAGATGTAAGCATAGTTTGATCAGTTAATTCATCCAGGTGTCCCTTAAGGCATCTCTTTAGAAAGGATTTCTCTGACTATCTTATCTAAAACATCAGATAGCACTTATGGCTACTTGATATTATACTGTATTTTATTTGAATGTTTTATCTCTTATCTATGAAAATATGAGCTCTTATGATTAGGGGTTTTATCTCTCTGGTTCAGTCCTTATAGCAGGGTCTGAGAAACTGCCTAGGGAATTAAAAGCTTTCACTATATATTTATTGAGTAAATTAATGAGTGAATATTCTTGCTTACAGTCAAGTGAATTCTATATTTGGATTTGACCAGTTATTAAACTCAAAAGGACCTATTAGGCAAATGCCTCTTAATGCAATAACTTGAGAGAAAGTTGCAGAGGACAATGAAAAATACAAAGAGTTTTGTATTACTGTAGGACAATGATATGGGCTCACCTGGGATCTAAGTGCACTTCACCTAAAAAAGAGAGGTGACAATCTTTACTAGACATGATGTGATCAAAACCTAAAGTCATTCATGAGGGTTCAGGGAAAATAACCCTTGTCTACCCTACTGCTCAAATTGTAAATTGGTACATTTCCGGTATCACTACTTATCAGAAATTTCAAAATGTTGTGTTAATTTTGGACTCAAGAATCCCATGTCAGATAATTTAACTTATGGAGGTAACTGTGAATATAAGTAATATATATCTTCAAAAATACCCAGTACACAGTAATTTATAGTAAGAAAAAAATAGAAACAATCTAAATATCCAATAATAGGTAATTGGTTGGATAAACTACAGTACAATTAAACAGTGGAATTCTGTGCAGCCATGTAAGATGGAAAGAGGTTCAGAATAAAATGCTAAGTAAAAAAGAGGTTAGTCAAACAATATGTACCCATTTAAAATGCACAGACATGGACAAGAGTCTCATGATTGCTGGGAGGATTATAAGGGGATTAAATGGTAATGGAAAAAATACAATAAAGATTAAATCAAAGAAATTTAGGAATATGGCAGTGAGATAGGTGGGAGCAAGATCCACTTCCCCCAGTGCATGGGAGAAACACCTAGCTGATTTTCTGAGGAACAGAGCAAACAGCCAACAGTATCCCAGCATATATGAAGATTAGAGACCAAAAATTCTAGAGGACATTGAAAAATCAGACAGTGGGAGATGTGAACACTGGTATACTTGCTAGAAGAGGAAGCCCACCAAAGAAGGAACCACCAACAGATAACAATGGAAGAAGGTGAAGGAAGGAGTGGAAGCCACACTAACCTCAATCCAGGACCTATCTGGAAATGCAACTAAATGGTGGAGAAATTACCCACAATAAACAACTGAACAAGAGCGAGAGAGAAACCACAAAACCTCATACAGACAGAAGAGCCAGCTTTGACACAACCAGTCCAACTTGCACAACAGAATACAACACTTGGTGGATGGAGTGACCCTCAGTTAACAAGCTGGTGAGAAGGACCCACTAAAGAAAGACCCAACAACAATCAAAACCCAAAGACATACAGAGAGCCAACATAAATGACAGCCCAAGATCAGCAATGTCAGGAGATCAAGGAGACTGCACCACTGAATCTCACAGGTCTTCTACCATAGACATTCACACAATGAACCCAGGGAGTCAGAACAGATCAATTTAAGCAGCAGAGGCTAGCAAGAAGAGTCTTGTAAACAATGGGAAGACAAAGAAATAATCCCCAAATGAAAGGAAAGGAGGAAAGTCTCAGAATCCTAAATGAAATAGAGGCAAGTCAATTATCAGATATAAAATTCAAAGCAATGGGTATCAGAAAGGTCAATGAGCTCACAGAGAATTACCAAACACTACAGGGAAACTACAATGAACTCACTGCAAACTATATCAACATGAGAAAGGAAATAGAAACTATCAACAAGGACTAGGAGAAATGAAGAATACAATTTCTGGACTGAAGAACATAGTAGAAGGAATCAAAAGCAGGCTCAATGAAGCAGAGGATCGAATCAGTGAGCTGGAGGACAAGGTAGAAAAAAATACCCAGAAAGCGCAGGAAAATGAAAAGAGTCTCAGAGAGAATAGAGGTTAAGGAAAGGCAGCACAACATGAAACATAATAATATCCATATAATAGGGATACCAGGAGGAGAAGAAGAACAAGGGATAGAAAACCTGTTTGAAAAAGTAATGATGGAGAAGTCCCTACTTGATGAGAGAAAAAGTCACACAAATCCAGGAAACACAGACAGTCCCAATCAAGAGGAACTCAAAGAGACCCACATCAAGACACATCATAATTAAAATGGCAAAATCCAAGACAAAGAGAGAATCTTAAAGGCAGCAAGGGAGAAACAGGAAGTGACATATAAGGGATCCCCAATAAGGTTAGCAGCTGACTTCTAAATGGAAATGCTCCAAGCCAGAAGAGAATGGCAAGAAACATTCCAAGTTGTGAGAACCAGAAGCCTGCAACCAAGACTACTTTACCCAGCAAGGCTCTCAATTAAGATGGAAGGCGAAATAAGGAGCTTCCCAGACAAATGAAGTCCAAAAGCATACACCTCCACCAAACCAGCTCTCTAAGAGATGCTAAAGGGACTGCTTTGAGAAAGGGAAGGAAAAGAGTGAGAGAGACAGGAACACAGGTATGAAAAAATGGCAATGAATAAATGTCTATCAATAATAACCTTAAACATAAATTGATTAAATGCTCCAATCAAGACATAGAATAGCTGAATGGATAGGAAAGCATGACCCACACATATGCTACCTACAAGAGACCTACCTCAGGACAGAAGACCTACACAGATAGAAAATGAAGGAATGGAAACAAATTTTCCAAGTAAACACAGAAAAGAAAGCCTGGGTAGCAATATTCATATCAGACAAAAATAGACTTCAAAAAAAAAGGCCATAAAAAGAGACCCAGAAAGTCACTTCATAACACTCACAGGAAGAATCAATCAAGAAGATGTAAACATTGTACATATATATGCACCCAACATAGGAGCATCCAATACATAAAGAAAATCTTGGAGGACTTCAAGAAAGATATTGACAGCCACATAATTATAGTAGGGGATTTCAACACCCCACTGTCAAAAATGGATAGATATTCCAAACAAAATATCAACAAAAATATTGTAGCATTGAACAATGCCCTAGATCAAATGAACTTAACTGATACATATAGAGCCTTTTATCCCAAAGAAGCAAAATACACATTCATTTCAAATGCACATGGAACATTTTCAAAGATAGACTAAGCAATAGGACATAAAACAAGTCTCAACAAATTCAAGAAATTGAAAACATATCAAGCATTTTCTCCAACCACAAGGGACTGAACCTAGAAACCAACCTCAAGGCAAAAAGTCAAGAACACTGAAACTTAAGGAGATTGAATAGCATGCTATTAAACAGTGAATGGCTCGAGAATGAGATTAAGGAAAAAATCCAAAAATTTCAAGAAATAAATGAAAACAGACTCACAATAACCCAAATCTTATGGGACCCAGCAAAGGCAGTCCTGAAAGGGAAGTTCATAGTGATACAAGCCCACCTAAAAAAGATAGAAACATTTCAAATAAATAACCTAACCCTACAACTATAAGAACTCGAAGAACAACAACAAAGACAGCACAGAGCCAATAGAAGGAAGGAAATAACCAAGATCAGAGTAGAATTAAAGGACATAGAGACTAAAAGCACAATTCTAAGTATCAATAAATCTAGGAGCTGATTCTTTGAAAAGAGAAAAACAAAATGGAGGCTTCCGGCCAAGATGGAGGCATAGGCAGACGCACTGTGTCTCTTCTCACAACCAAATTAAGGACAACAAAGATTTAGAAACAAGAAAACAACCAGATCTCAGAAAATCAAACTGTTTGGAAGTCCAACAACCATTCATCCAGACCGGTAAGAGGGGCGGAGTCGCGGCAGGAAAAAGCGGAGGTG
>PVKU01013486.1:0-28578 GCA_004027475.1 Anoura caudifer | reverse complement strand
TCCCACTTAAACTTAGTTGTGTTGGACTACCTACTTAAACACTCAAGAGTGTCTGTAAGTAAGCAGATGGTGAGATTAAGGAAGACCAAATCGACAGAGGATTTAATTAAGCATTAGGCATATCAGGGTCAAGGCTCTGATCTCTCCACTCACCTGCTGTACACCAACCAAATGCCCCCACTAAACGCAAACCCTAAGCCCACTAAACACAAACCCACTGTCACTGAGATGTCCTAGAAGGGGTTCCATAGGTAGCCGCAGACCAGACCCTCTTTGTCACACACAGATATTAGTCACCCATCAGGTCAGGTTGGGATCCTGGTTTCTGTATTTTTAGCAAGCATCTGGATAACTTAAGACGAGGCTCACTGAGGAACCGTAATAACAGCATGAATTCCTTTGTGAAGGCTGTCAAGGCCTTGCTAGAGCTTGGACTCAGGAAACCAAGGCTCCTGCCTCCTGTACCCACATCATCCCCTCTCCCAGTTCACCTGGAACTGGCTGCTGTAGGTGCATCTGTGCGGTCGATCTCTGAGGACACTCACCATCACTTTATTACACACAGAAATTCCCCTTTCCAACACCTCAAAACTCAGATTTGGGTACCCACATTTTTATCAAGCATTTCAGTGATTTAGCTCTGAGATGGGCCCAGGAAACCATAATAAACCTCATGGTTTTTAAAAGTAAGCCAAACCCCACAGGGAATATTAGTTAATAATGTAATAACTATGTGTGGTGTTGAAGGTACTATGCTTATGGAATATCATTTCATAAGGTATATATAAATGTTTAACCACTCTGTTGTACATCTGAAACTAATAATGACAACTGTAATTGAAAAATGAATACAAATAAATAAATTAAATAAACCGAACTCAAATTTGGATTCCCTTTCGAGGTATGATGTCTCAGTCTGTCTTAGCTGGGCACAGAGCAGATCCTAGCAAGCCACTCATCTTACCTCCTGCATCCACAGGGTCCCATCTCCGAACTCATCTGAGCCACTGGCCCTGGGCAGGTAAGTGTGGCTGCTGACACCTGTCTGCTAGAAGGGTCTTTGAAGCCAGTCTGACACCAGATCATGTGGTTGGCGCCGTAACCCTGACATATATATATATACATATATACCACTAGGAGAGTGAGGGTATTAGGACCCCAACCACAACCACCAGAGACCAGCAGCTCCTCCCTGGCTGAGGAAGGGGTGGGCCAGGGTGTTATGAGAGGATGTTCAGAGATGCTGCTTGGTGGGAAGAGCTATCTCCTGTGATTCAGTCAGGCCAGGAGAGCCCAGCACTTGTGTTCATAGGCATGATCTCATTCGAGCCTTTGTAATCTTCTGCTGATCCTCTCAACTCCATTTAATCCCATCTTCCCTGCTGAGGAAACTGAAATCTGAAAGGCTGAGGCCATTCCATCTCTCACCCAGGAATGTAACTCTGGACCCCACTTTCACACTCTCTTCGGGGTGTTCAATCTCAACATTGTGCAGCACAAGGAGTGGAAGGCTTTACCCTTCAGTTTCAGGGGTCTGGGTTGAGTCCATCCCTTGCTCCCTGCATATTCACAACAAGCTGTAACCTGATCCCATGACTGCAGAATCTTCCCCCACCCTGCGCCACCCTGGGCAGGGGAAGTTTATAGAGACCAACTCTGGACCTGTCTGGCACACAGAAGAGAAACTGTAAGCTCCCACCAAGGAGACAGTTTTACAGCAGCTGATAGTGAGACAGGATAGTAAGAAACTAGGAACATTCCTGGGCAAGCAGAATGATGAAACAGAGACAAAAAAAATTAATGAGGCCAAGCAGTTTGAGCAATTTACAGCCAGCTAGTGAATCACAAGACCTATCTCCCCTAACCAAGGACACTTGAGGGTGAAAGATTTATACCTTTCCTCCCTAACCAGAGAATCCATAACTTTCCTGGCCTTAAACCACAGGCCTTTGGGGTAGAGAAGGAGAGGAATTCTAATGCAAGTGAAGAGGTTACACTGGAACAAGGGAGCCAGGTTGGGAAGAAGCTGTGGACTCCCGGGTGAGCTCCCCCTCCCAAGTAATCCCCCTAGAAATTCCCCATAGAATTCCCCCCTCCCTAATTCCTATGTTTCCTTTATATAAACTTGCCTCTGATAGCTCAAGGCAAGGTGGATGTTAGGGTTTAACCTACCACCTTCTCAGACTTCTAGCTTCTGATATTAAGAAAAGTACAAGTATCATCCAATCCCTGCCTCTGCTTTTTTGGCTGAGTGGTGACAGGCAACTAGAGCCCTGACTCAGTTGACCTCCAGTTTCAATGGTTCAGATTCTGGAATCATTGTCTCCAAGAAAATGAATGTATTTAAAGAACCAATAGGCTATATTTTCTGGTGGATCAATGTTTTCTCCAGTATTTTTTACCCTCTCGTTTTCAAATAAAAGCTACCATTCACTGAGTGCTTTACTATGTTTGAGACCCTGTGCTCTATGGTTTACTCAAACATCCCACGGGAACATCACAAGAGTTCTGGACTGCAGAAGAGAATTGTCTCCCACAAACAAAAGTTGAAAGGAAGGCTTAGCGTGGAAACTTTCTGGGAGCCACAGAGATGGAATGTCACTTCTTTGAGCTGCCACAACAACCTCTTTCAAAATGCTTAGAGATCTGTACTTTTCATTACCATTTGACCTGGTAATTAACAATCTAAGAATGTTCTCTAAAAAAAAAATAATCAAAGAAAAGGAAAATCTTGATTTATAAGACAATTTCCATGCAAGCAGTTATTTATCAAATGGAAAGATTAGAAACATGCCATGTACATGGGAGACATACATGGTTTGAGCTGTTCTTTATTTACTAGCTAGGTGTCCTAGGAAAACTTACTTAATTCCTATGAACTGCAGATTCTTTTTATGCAAAATAAATGTAAACCATTTCATGAAACTGCCAAACTTGTAAAGAATTTTTTTTCTTTGTGAATAATTTTTATGAGTTTATTTGAGTCAAACTGAGGACATATGCTGGGAGCAGGAACTTAAATACTCCACAGAAAAAGTTTCACAGTTTCTTTTATGCATTTGAAATTAAGGAGAGAAGGTAAGGGTTATTAGGTGAAGGTGGGAGAAAGCAGGTGGGGATTTCAAAGATGTGTTACCCTAGATGCACAGAAACAATAAACAGGACTTGCTGAAGGCAAAGATAAGCAAAGTAGTTATATGCCTGAGGCGTGACTACCCACCTCCACCTGTCCAGTTAGAAGTTTGTGATTAGATTACCCTGTGAGGTTACTATCTGTAGAACCTCTTTTTTCCCTCTACGGACAAAAGTTACAGTGATGTTGTTTATAATAGAAGAGGATATGTATTATCTTAGTAACAGACACAAAACAGTTATCCCATAAATGATACTAGCATTAGATCAGTGCCCCCCCAAAAAAAAATGGATAAGGAATTAGTAAGCTATAAAAAACTCGAAGTACAAAGAGACTTTAGGAGTTATTGATTTCAAAACCTTATTTTTAGTTTGTTTCTTTTTTCTTTAAAAAAAGGTATGTTATTCTTTATAGACTAATGGAAGTGCCTAGGACTTACGCATATTTTTACTCGATGGATAGACATAGAAGGTAAAGCTTTTCCAACATTCTGATTTTATGGAAGGAAAGGTGGGGAGAGCATGGGAAGGAGATTGTTCTGCATAATTTAAAAATATATCTTTACTAATTTTTGGTACAAGGTAGTTTATACCTTGTACAAAAGGATATAATTTAAAAAATGACTGTACTTGAGTCTGTTTCAACTCAGCATTTCACTTAATTCCACCAATCCATCTCTGTAGGAGCAAACACTCCTATTTTTCCACATATTCTTTTTAGTAAAATTTAAATCTGAAAAAAAATTTTTTTAAATAGTAGTACAGTTAACACATCTATACTCATCCCTTAGATTGCCCAATGAACATTTGCTTACTGCTGCAATCCTATATATCGATTCTCTTTATCTATAATTTCATTTAAGTAAAGCATTTGAAGGTAAGTTTCAGATGCCATGACATGTTCCCACCGAACATTTAAACTTTGCAATCCTAAAAATGGGGATATATCTTATAGGATCACAATAGCATTATTATATATTCAGAAATAGAATGATTTAAATTAACACATAATGTCCATTTTTCATTGTTTGAAAGCTATTCTGTCTCTCTCCATTTTTTCATTAGATTGATTTTTATAAAGACTTCATGCTAATTGTCTTTTTATTAGGGAGTGGGTGGGAGCGCTGACAGTCTGAGAGCTCAATGGTGTAGTCTTCAGTAGAGATTCTAGTGGGCTCAGTAAGTGATGCTAAAAAAAAAGTCTTAATGAATGAAAGAAACAAAATTGTCATTAAGGACAATATTTTTTAGAATACCCAATAATACTGGAAATATTGGGGGGGAACACTTTGTAAAGTATATGGATTACTTAACGATTATATTGCATAACTAATACAAAATAACGTTGAATGTAATGTTATCTATAAATAAAAAATAAATTTAAAAAGAAAAAGAAAACCCAATGAAACTACAAACAAATTATAAAGACTTCACTGGGATTTTAGCAAGAATTATATAAAAGATCAATATTCATATGTGAACAACAAATAAGTATATCCATATGTGAGAAAAAAAGAAAAATAAAATGTTTAAAGTGAATCTGATACAATTGTATCAAAATATAAAATCATAATGAATCTAGGTCTAAATATGCAAGAACATTAGGATCAAATCATAAACATTACAAAGGTCTTCTTTTTTTAAAAAAGAAGATTTTATTTATTTATTTTTAGAGAGAGAGAAATGGAGAAAGAGAGAAACATTGATCAGACCAGTTAGTTGCCTCTCGTACTCCCCCAGCTGGGGACCTGGCCCACAACCCAAGCATGTGCCCTGACTAGGAGTAAACCAGTGACCTTTTGGACATCAGGGTGATGTCCACCCCACTGAGCCACACCAGTTAGATATATAAAGGGCTTCTTACTCAGTAAAAAGAGACTAGAAAACTTTTAAAATGTAAAAGTATACCATACATGCATGGATTGCAAGACAATACAGTAAAGGTATCAATGCTCTCCAATCTGGATGATAGCTTCAATGTAATTGGCAATAAAATACCCAAAGGTATTGCTTCAATAATAAAATATAACTTTATTTATAGTTTTATTTAGCTATGTTAAGAATAAACTAGACAAGTAAATACATTGTGGGAAACATTAATCTAGAGGAGATGACCTACAAATTCTTAAGAAAACATCTACAATGTTTATACTATTTCACATCCAGTGTTTTCTTTAAAGGTGGGAACACATTTAAAACAATATGCTGATACAGGATGAAAGTATGTGACACATAGGCAGTTGTAGAATACGTAGGTTGCTCTCACTTGAAGATATACAAGGAGAATGTTCTCTAGACAAATACAGTAAATATGAATCACTTCAACATCTGGTGTAGACTATTTGGAAGTTTCTTCAAAAAGCCATTAGGTGGGAATTCCTCTAGACAAGCAAATAGTAGAGGAGAGAAAGTCTCTGTGTAACCATTCTACCATGGGAATCTTTACCATAATACATGGGATATCATTTTACCTTTAAAAACTTTTCCAGAAGATAGTTCTGGAGTAAAGGTGTTTGTGTTCCTAATTAAAGATAATCTTCATACTCTCCTCGGAGTAGATGGCTATTGTCATAAACAGGAGGCCAAAACCTTCATTCCACAGCTCATCTCTCTCCTTGCTGGTGGAAGATGTGTTGTGACCCCTGTGTTCTAGGCTGCTAGTCGAGTCCATGGGCAGTGAACCCTGTACTAGTGATGAGTGAGTATCTGAATGAGAGCTGCCAATGAAGGGACAGAGCCTGAGAATGATCAAATCTGGATGTGGAGATTCAAAATTAACTGAGGATCTCACAAAAGGTCGGAAGCACCAGGAAGATTTATTTAAAAAAAACAAACTACACTTTGTGCCTGTTAAAGGCAAAATTCTAATGCATTCCACCCAGATAAACCTGTTCACTAGAGTTGTCATGGCACTGCCCAGTCACGGCCCTGTAACATAATGAAATGCTTCCTCTCTCTAATGGCCTGCAAGCTAATAGTTCCTGCTATTGACATGCTAATTAACTAGAGGAATAAGCAGCCCCCTCCGGGTCAGCGGAGGTGGAAACTATTTTTCAAAAATTTAAAAGAGTCTCCATATTTTGCAGTCTTCCTCGGATCCCTTCCAAGTCTACCTGGCTAGGGCCAGCACGTTGTCCCTCCTTCCTTCCCTTAACAATAAAAGATGCCTGGGCTCCAGATGCTCTTCAGACGGATTTGAGAATTAGGTCTCCCATCTTCTCAATCAACCTGTCCTTCCTCCAATCTCTGATCTACTGAATATTGGCGTTTCTTTTGAAGCACTGGTCACACCAACCTTGGACCAGTAACAGCCTCTACCTCACCTTTCTTCCATACCCCTACAAAGTCCCCACCTGCTGAATGAGCAGGGAAAGGAGAGATGTTGCTACTGGGAGCTTGTCTGCCACACACGAGCCTGTGGAGGCTGAGAACTGCAGAATGATTTTGTGAATCAGAAAATTAAGACAAGGACAGATTCTTGAAACACCTCCTTTAAGGGGCGGAAAGTATTAAGACAACCTCTAAAGAAACAGGCAGAAACTTTTAGGCAATTTCATTTGAGAAAAAACAAAACGAGGACTTTTCAAAATATTCCATGGATTCAGAAACCAGGTCACTGATGGAATTAGAGGGGAGACTAAGCACAGGAGGAACAGGAGGTGAAAACTTGGCAGATGCCCTCCGAGAGGAAAATGGGAAATGTCCTTAAGTGCCAGTCATTTCCGGCCGCTGACTACCGGATGGGAAAGCCTCGTGGTTCCGGATGGCGAGCGGAGAGGTGGGGCTACCCTGTACCCTCTGACCCGGATGAGAAACCCCATTTGCTCTGCGGGAGGGAGGAGCCGACAGCGCCCCCTAAGCCATAGGGACACAGCTCAGCTCCTCCCCTCTGCGCAGACGCTGAGCCCAGAGGACTGTGCTCGTGAGCCCGTCTGGGTGAGTGCATCGGCCCGAGCGAGACGGGCGGAAGGAGCCCGCATCTGGGGCTGAACAAAGTGGGGACGACCGAGATTCGGTGCGGACTGGGGTGAGCTGGCACCGGCGCCTCTCTGAGGTGGGTGAAAGAGGTGAGGGGGGAATAATTGGCCCAGTCAGAGCGGTCTGAGAGCTGCAGGAGAAACGGAGGTACTCAATGGATATTTTGGAACCGATTTTCAGGCGGCAGAGTGGATAATTTAGTGGTTCAGAGGAGCAGGCCGTATGGGGAGAGCCAGTTGCAACTATAGGTGTGGAGGTGAGATGACGTGTGCCGCTCGCCCGCCTCAGGGGCAGGTGTCGGCAAGTCTCAGAATTCCAGGTGAGGTCCTGCTGCGTGTCAGGGCCTCTGCTCATGGCTGTTCCGGTTTCTTTCTCGATATGCTTCCCTATTTAAGCTTTTGTATGTGTATCTGATTACTTAATTGAAGATTAAATATTTACCGATATTTTCATAGGTGCGTATGTTCCCTTTTCATTCTGCAACAAACTGGAATTTGGTGAAATCATATTGTTTTTGATGTTCCAAGGACTCCAGGGTGAATTTGTACATTAAACACATTTTGACAGTGTTGAGAGAAATCAACAGACCTCCAATTAAACAATCCAAATAAGGACGATGTATCACCAAGCAAATCTGTAAGAAGCAGACACTGACAGGGAGAATTTGAAACTATCTAGAGATGGAGTCAAACCCCACAGCATCTGAACCCCCAAGACTGGCCCCACTGCAGAAACCAGTCCAAAGTCCAGGTTGTTACCTGTACTTCTGATCCACTAGCTACTAATTAGAGCTCCCCACCACCCCCTCTTTGGGTTCCATTTTTTTGGTAGTAAACAGAACTCCAGTGATTACTTAGGTTTACCACCTTTGTTATAAGGGGGGCAGATGACAAAACAGATGAAGAGGCACAAAGCGGGGAGATCTGGAAATGCATTGAGGACAGGACCTTCTATCCTTGTGAAACTGTAGTGTGTGCCACCCTCCCAGCATTTGGATGTGTTCCCCGACACAGAAACACTTCAAATCTCAGTCAGTAATTTTTACTCTTTTCACAGAACTTAATCTCTAGCCCCTAGAATTCAGTGGGTTGGGCTAAAAGTTCTAATCTTCTCATCAATTGGTCTTTCTGGTGTTCAGGCTACTGTGTGTCCATCTTGGCCCATGCTGTCACATCATTAGTATAAACTCATGTGCTAAAAGAGGGCTCCTGATAACTACTAAAATATATTACTATGACACGGGACATTCCAAGGGCTTTAGGATCTGTGTGCCAGGAATTAGGGACAAACGCCAAGTATGTTTCTTGTTATACCAAGAAAGAAAGCACGGAAGAAAATTAAAATACTATTCAGAAATTCTTAAGTTTTGTGCCACACATATTCTTAGTGTTTAAAACCAGATGTCCCAGGAGGTTTATTTAAGTTTATGTGTATGCTGACAGCAAACTGAAAGGGAAAGTGAATGTAATTTTCTTTGTTCCACCGGTCCCTGACAGAATGGGGGATCAAAGAACGCACCCCTAATGGTACAAGTAGTCTGAGATCACACCTGGAATCCAACCCACAAAATGTAGAAGCAGATGGAATTTTAATGCCTGCCTTGGTCTTTCCTCAATCTGAGTTTATCTCAATTTGGGAAATTTGTTGAGTGTGGGTGTGAAGTGAGAACAAGGAAGAAGATGATGTATTTGGAGTGGAGGAGAAAGGTGACTGGTTTGAAACCGCTGTGAGGAAGAAAAAAGATGGAATGGATCTGAGAGCATTTACATGAAGGGGTAAAAAGATGAGGCTTAAAGAAGAGAGCAAGCTAACTGCTTAGCTAGAACAGAGTAGAGAATCACTGAAATAGAATTCAAAACCTAAATCTTTGGAGGGGAAAGCTTTTTAAAAAGATTTTATTTATTTGTTTTTAGATAGAGGGCAAGGGAAGGAGAGAGGGAAACATCGATGTGTCGTTGCCTCTCACTTGTCCCCCAACCAGGGTTCTGGACCAAAACCTAGGCATGTGTCCTGGCCAGAATGGAACCAGCAACCTTTTGGTTTGCAGGAAAGGGCCAACCCACTGAGCCATACCACTCAGGGCAAAAAACAAAAACCAAAACCCTTTTTTAATCAAAGAATATTTTAAGAACCCATAGTAGGGGAGAGAATATTATAATGAACCCAGGAGTGAAGAACCCAGGGGCTATAATTATAACTCTTTTGCTGCTCCTTACCTACAGTCCTACCAAGTTCTTGCCATTTTTGTGAAACAAATCCAAAGACATAGGAGTTCACTTGTAAACTTTTTATTGTACTTTCCAAAAGAAACAATTTATAAACTTCTAATACTATTCAGTAACTCAATCTAACATAATTGTTAATTTTTTATCCACAGATATCCAACTTCCATATTAAAATTTGATCAAGGATTTCAAGATGGAATATAATTAGGCTTATACATTGTAATCGGTTAGTATGTACTTTATACCTACTTTAATTCCTGTATTCTTTCTCCATGGGTTTTTTTTTATTTTCTTTTTTACTTTTATGTCAGGAAACATGGTTGAATTTCTAATAGTTTATGACAGTCTGTATTTTACTAATTATTTGCTCAGTGTGATATTAAAGGTTTACCAGAGAAAAGAACAAATAGTATGTCTCTGGAAAGAGGTTTATTTAAAAGTATTGGCTCACAAGGTTCTAGAGTCAAAGAAGTCACATGATCTTCAGTCTGCAAGCAGGAGACTGGAAAGACAGTGATGTGTAGTTGGAAGGCCTGACAGCCTGAAAATAAATGGTACAGATTCCAGTCTGGATCAGAAGGGCTGAGAACCAGGAGCAAGCAGGACAGTAGGTGGATATGCTAGCTTATTCAGTCCAGCAGAGAGTGCATTTAATTTTACCCCCAATTTTGTTCCTTTCAAGCCCTCAGTGGATTGGATGATGCCCACTACATTGAGGAGGGCTTTCTGCTTTGCTCATCCACCAATTTAAATAATAGTTTCTCCCAGAAGTCCTCTCACAGCCATACCCAGAAGTAGTGTTTCGCCACCTATCTGGGACTTTTCAGTGGCCCAATCAAGTTGACATGTAAAATTAACCAGGTGGTCCTTCAACATGTTTTTCCATCCCTTATATTTCCTGTAAATAGATGGGTAGGCCTCTGTTTGGTAAGGTTTAGGTTCATTTTTCTAGAAAAACCATCCTTATAAATAGTGTTATTTTCTCCCTTCAACAGTTCTGATATCTGTCACTCTTTATGTGATGGTTGAGACCAATGATAAGTTTGCCTGGATACATTAATTCTTTTAGAGCTGTAAATTAGATGATAGTCTTCACTGCTAACTCTTCCTCCTTATGAAGTCATGATATTGTTTTGGTCTACCTGAGGTACTTTTTGTTTTAATTTTTAAATTTTTTAATTGATTTTAGAGAGAGAGGAAGAGCAAGAGAGAAAGAGATGAATTTGTTGTTTCACTTATTCATACATTCATTGGTTAATTCTTGTATGTGCCCTGACCAGGGATCAAACCTACAACTTTGGTGTACCTGGATGATGCTGTAACCAACTGAGCTACCCAGCTAGGACTCTGAGGTACTTTTCAAACAGGGTTGGAAGGATTAATGTTGATTGAACTGTCCTCTAAATGACAATATTTTTTGCCCACAGAAACCACATATGACTTGGATTGTTGTGGGTTTTTGACTATGAGATGAGATGATCTACAATTGGAGAAAAGGCATTAAATAAGGAGAGGGTGACAAGAAGGCTGGACATCTGCTGGTATCTTGAACTCTTCTTAGAAGCGCCTGCTGCCTTCCACAGATAGCAAGAACTGAGCAGACAGCAGCCCTCAGTCCTAGCTCCTGGAGGATCATACTAACTGTTGAGAGTCTCTTCAGACAGAAACCTGCACTGCACAATGGACTTTGCAGCCTCCCTCGTCGAGCTCCAAGCAGAGGCCAGCTGCCCCCTCTGCCTGGATTACCTGAGAGACCCAGTGACCATTGAGTGTGGACATAACTTCTGTCGTTCCTGCATCCAGCTGCGCTGGGAAGATCTCCAGGACATCTTTCCCTGTCCTGTCTGCTTCCACTACTGCCCTGGCAGGAACTTCAAGAAGAACACTCAATTATGTCACATTACTGATATTGTTAAGCAGATTCCCACCACAGGGAGGGAGAGGGAACTGCAGGAAGAAAAAGCCCTGTGTGTGAAGCATCATGAGGTTCTGACCTTGTTCTGTGAGGCAAACCTAGAGCTGTTGTGTCCCCAGTGCAGTGTCTCATCATACTATGAGGATCAGCCCCTGATACCCATTGAGGTAGCTGCAGCTATTTACAGAAAGAGGCTCAAAAATTATCTTGAGGCACTGACAGTGGAGGTTGAAGATGCTGAAGCGGGATTTGAAAACCAAGTGGCAAATATTTTTGAGGTGCAGAAAAAGATGGAGAGTTGTAGGAGAGAATTACTCTATGAATGTAAAGAATTTAAGAATTCCTTGAAAGGAGAGCATGATGAAATCAATGCCAGTCTACTTGTGGAAGAGAAAGATGTTAAAGAAAAACTAACTGAAAATAGAGGGCAGATTTCAAACCATATGCTGATGGTAAATAATCTGTTAATTGAAGTAGCAGAGAAGTATTTCCAAACAGACCTGGATTTACTCACAGATATTGAAAGTATCCATAAGAGGTATGAAAATTTAGCAATCCCAGCAGTCTTTTCGTATGAATTAAAGAATGAGATTTGCATCCTCCCTCCACATTATTTTGGCCTGCATAAAATGATCAGCACATTTCAGGAAGATTTGACACTGGATCCTGAAACTGCCCACCCAAGTCTCATTATCTCAAGAGATAGAAAAAGTATGACATATAAGGCACCAAGTAGTCTTTATGATTCCCAGGTACGTGCTTCTTACCCAGCAGTCCTCAGTTTTGAGGGATTTGATGCTGGCAGGCATTATTGGCAGGTAGACATAACAGGCACAGGTGAATGGTCTTTAGGTATATGTAAAGAAGCTTTCCCTAGAAATGCTTTTATATCACTATCACCAAACAGTAGGTGCTGGCACATTGAGCTTTGTGCTAGTATATGTGGATCATGCCGTAGAGCACATGTCATGCAAGTTGGTATTTTTCTGGACTATGAGTTGGGAGAGATTTCATTTTATAATATGAATAACAGGTCATATTTGTATAAATTCTCTGATACATTTACAGAAAAACTTATGCCTTATTTCTCTAGTGCACCTTCTTCAAAATCTCTTACAATCAGTATCATCAAAGACAACTGATGAAAAACTTGGAGGACAGTTTTGTATGTGGTTATTTTCTTCCCTTGTTTTGGAAGTGATAGTTGTAATGAGGATTCTGATTCCAGTTTTCATGTTTGACTGTTGAAAGTTTTTAGGGCTCATGCTTCTCTGCTTCCCTTAACTCACACCTGAGAAAGCTGAAGAGAAAGCCCAGGTGCTCCATCCTTTGGTGCAGGTGGGAAGTTCCAACCAAGCAAGTCCCTAATAGTGCCAGCACCCTGCCAGCACCAGCATGCAGTAACCTCCATAAACACCACAAGCCAGTCCCTTTCCGTGTGCTCTGAGTTATTTTGGGACGTACTGTGAGATCCACCTTCCTGTCTCCCCAAAACCTCATCGTGTAAGTAATAATATGTTTTATACTTTTCTGGTATATGGTGAATCATCATCAGTCTTAACATTTGAAGCAAATTTTGCATGAGTTGCACCCTGACTATGCAACCTGGTCACCACCATTGGCAATGTGAATAGGATTATCCACATGTAAAGTGCCTCCAGCAGTGGGGGTTCTCCTCTGGCTTTGTAACAGGCTCTGCTTTGCTAGGCAAGGGTGCCTTTTCAGTTTTGTGCTGCTTTGCTGAGTTGTCCCCAGGCTGTGCTGCCCATTTAACTGACCTAAGAAGTCTCAATAAGGATCACATTGTATTTACTTTTTGTTATTTTTTGTATAATTTTGGGGAAGTCTAATTATTTTGATTTGTTTGATATTTTGTAAAATCATTTTCATATATATCCTCCAAATGTCACATACTCTCATTTAACATTATGTGAAACTGTTGACCTTTTAGAACATGCCCCTGTTTGGAATTCTGTATGCGTATTGTTTATAGTGGTAAGAAATAAAGTTTTACTTTGTATATCTCTGCACTATTTGTCTATCTTCATAATTGAAAAGATGCTCGGCACAGCTTTCCTTGAGGTAAAAAGGAGCCCTGCACTGATCACAGTAGCCATGCCATGCTGTGGTCATCTCAGTTGCTTAGCAAGAATAAAACAAGTACTGATTCTCGTAAAGTGCAGTGTGGGGCACTGCTGCATTATCTGCTCAGGAATCTAACTCCCTCTGTCATGGGTTGTGACAGCACCAGCTCACTATAACTAGAGAAAGAGGGAGCATTAAATTGCACACTGAGCCCTGAAGGCTAACACCAGGAAGAGACACATTTTTTTCTCACTCTATTTTCTAAAAGTAATTGCAAGCCTCTAATTGTATGCAGCGGGTGTGGAAGAATGCATGTATTGTGAGGTAAAACACTGCTGTTTGCCATAATTCCTAATCTAATTAGATATTAGTGAAATTTCCATTAATGATGAGTGCTAGATTTAAGTCTGCAACTATAACTTGTAAATAGATTTAACAGACATTTACAATATATAATTCTGCAGTGGTTCAGTAAATTCCCACAATAAAGATATTCCCTTCAAGTAAAATAGCCTTACAACATTCTTTATTTGAATAATAAGCCAGTATTATTTTGAAATTTTGGTAATTCATTAGAAAATGAATCATTGAGACTAATGTTTTTAAACTCAATGAGATGAGTCCTGGCTGGTGTGGCTCAGTGGATTGAGCGCTGGCCTGCAATGAGAAAGGTTGCTGTTTTGATTCCCAATCAGGACAAGTGCCTGGGTTGCAGGCCAGCAGTGGAGCTGAGGTATGTTTAAATCTGAACTCAGTAAGTTCACACTTGCAATGATTAGATATACACAAAATTCAGTTGCCATGGTTACTTAAATAGCCCATGTATGCCACAGGTTTAAATTTCAGTTAAACATGGTATATTAACAGTAATTCTCAAAGTAGCCACAAGATGGGCGCAGAGGATGGAGTCTCCAGCCACAGAGGATCACTCTTCAGTGAGTTCATCACTTACAAGTTCTGCTTTCCACACAACGGTAGTATACCATTTGACTGTTTTCTGTCACTGTATTACAGAATCACCTAGGGCCTCATTAAGTGAATAATAAACCACTTCACACCCTCTTGGAGTGCTTGTGCCATCAGCAGCATTGACACCAAATTTTAGTGTCTTGGGTTTTGCTGTGTGGCATGACCATAATAGTAGTACTTAGCATGTTGCATGTTTCCTGGGATATTCTGATCCCAGGAAAAATGGTATATTTGTGTTTGTTTTCCAGCTACTATGAGACAAGCAGTTTCGTCCCTCACTTTCTGTTATTATCTATATTTTATTTGTGATTCTTTACTGCTTTTGGGAAAGACAGGAAAACCTATTATAAATTCTATACACTTATATTTACACAAAATAAAACTATTACATCACTGTTTCTTCTGAAAAAAATCTACCACAAATCTCTGTTTTTTTTAAAGATTGAAGAGGCAGTGAATATTTAAAAACAACTTAAAGTCTGGTGGTGTTGCTAAGTGGATTGTGCGCCAGCCTGGGAACCATAAAGTCGCTGGTTCTGTTACAGAACACAGAGACAAGGGGGGCAATTATTGGCCCACCCAGGGACCCCAAAAACTGTTATGGAACAAACACAGGGGCCAAGTTTCGTTATGTCTGCTGCCTTAGGAAGGACGTCTCTCAATGTCAGAGATTAGTGAAAAGGAAAGGAAATATTTATTTAAAGCTATGCAGACTTAAAGTAGTGACCTAATGTCTTCATTAAGATATCAAAGTCCTTTTGGATACCCACAGACACCCATAGTGCTTCCTTTTCCCCCTCCCCCTAATTCAGGGTACCGTATCTCAGGAAAAGAAGCAAACGTCCGGGATCCAGGCTCCTGACACCGTCAGCTGTGTCGCCGTCCAGGCAGGATCTCTGATTAATCCAAAGCCGTGTGGCACCTTCTCATAGCCTACTGGCAAGAGTTCTTTCACGCTTCTTCCAGGTAAAGTCTCTCCTGCTTCCCAGGCCACACAGCCAAAGGGAGCATCCCAAAGCCATGTGATCCTCTTCTACCAAAGCTGTGGGGGTCTGCACTCTGGCAAAAACATGAAGCTCCCCCTGGCAAAGCTGCGAGGGGGTCTCCATTCTGCCAAAGCCACATGGCTCCCCCTTCACCTAAGTTGCAGGGAGGGGATCTCTACTTGGCCAAAGCCAAGTGGCGGTTCTGTGCTAAAGCCACATGGTGATTCTCCCTCACATGGCTGCAGGGATCCTGACTCTGCCAAAAGCGTGTACCTCTCCCCCTAATGGCTGCCACGTCAGGGTTTAAATCCCTGCGCCAATCTTCCTCTGTAGCCCCATTTCCGACTCCTCCTACAATTGGCTACACTTGCCAGCACTCCCAGACCCTTCCAGCTTTACTGGGCTGCCATAGTGAGTCTGGGCAGGTGTGGCCCCATGTTGTGGAGCCAATCATCTCCAAGCTCTCATGCAGGCACCGTAAATAGGGGGAGTTGTCTCCCAGTTACATCTTGGGTTGAAGTCACTCCCATCCCCCTGGCTCAAAGCCTGGCCACAGCTATTCAACATATCTATGAAACCAGTTAATGGTTATACATATGTTAAATGACCATGCCAGAGGTTAGCTGCAAAGCTGTTGCTATGCAAAACTGCTCTCAATGGCCCTGCTCCATTGTTCCTTGCCCCAACTCACACCTGAGGGGGAAGGGGTGAGGACATCTTATATGTCTTTCTAATATTTTCTGGACATCCTGAGTTCTGGGCCCCATTCCAAATCCCTATTTTGGGACCCCCCCTCTTGGCTGCACCCTGTATCAGTTCCATTCTAGTCAGGGCACATGCCGGGTTGCCGGCCACATTCTAAGTTTGGGATGTGCAAGAGGCAACTGATCCATGGATCTCTCTCCCTCTCTCCCATTCTCTCTCTCTCCCACTCTCTTAAAAATACACACACCCACCCACACACACACACACACACACAATCTGAAAACATAAAAATAAAAAATAATACATGAAATAAATCTACATAACGAAATTTGAAAAATATCTCCAGATAATACTCTTAAAAAGTGTAAAAAAAGCAAAGGAGACTTCTGGCCAAGATGGAGGCATAGCTGGACACGCTGTGCCTCCTTTCACAACCAACATTAAGGGCAACAAAAATATAGAACCAAAAGAAAAGAAAACCCAACCAGGACAGAGAAAAAACTGAATTGTTTGGGAGTCCGACAACAACAATTCACCCACACCGGTAAGAGGGGAGGAGTCAGAGGCCAGCAGAGTCAGCGGCTGGTGGAGTTGGTGGTGGAGTTGGATCGGGCGGGGGATAAGCCAGTGGTGGTCCCGGGCGCTGCAGTCACTCCAGGCGCACAGGCCGCCAAGCGGACTGAAGACACACATTCGCGCACAGATAAACCAGGCAAAAATGGGCAGCAAGTCTCAGACTGCGAGACTCAGGGCCCCAGTGCCAGGAAGTGAAGCCTAAAAGCACCCATTGAAAATACTTATAGGGGCTGAGGTGCCAGGAGGGAGTCCCAGCCTCACAGGAGAGTTCGTTGGGGAGACCCACGGGGTCCTGGAGTGTGCGCAGGCCCACCCACCCGGGAATAAGCACCAAAGGGGTCCAGTTTGCTTGGGAAAAGCAGCGGAGGTGACTGAAATCTGGCAGAGAGTGGAGCAAGCACCACTGTTCCCTCTCAAACCCCGCCCCCACATCCAGCATCCACAACCCAGTGACTGGGCTGCCCAGCCCTGATGAACACCTAAGGCTCCACCCCTCACTATGTAACAGCTGCAGCCAGACAAAAACAAAAAAACCAAAAACAAGGATGGCTCAAAAGGGAGAACAGACCAGGTCCCCGGAGCTAATTCATCTGAGTGACCAGGAGGTGGTCAACCTATCAGATGCAGAGCTCATAGCACTGTTAGTCTCAACCTATTCCAAGGGAGAGGTTTTGTTATCAAGCCCCTAGGGAAAGCCTGAATCTGTTCCCACCCCCGCACTACTCCCTTGAATACAATGCAGTGTGCAGGAGGGAGTAACTATCGGATGGAGCCTGGTATGCCGGGAGCCCTGGGATGAAGAACCAAAGATGTCAAGGAAGTGCAGAGCCATGGGAAAGAAACTGAGGACTCACCCTCGTTTGAGAGGGCTTGTAACAGGGTGCAGCCAAGGGGGGCTCCCAAATGGGGATTTGTAATGGGGTCCAGAGCTCAGAGTGTCCAGAAATATTAGACAAAAAAATATATATGATGTCCTCACCCCCACCAGTCTGAGCTAGGGGAAGGGACACATGGAGCAGGGCCATTGAGAGCTGTTTTGCATAGGAACAGCTTTGCAGCTAACCTCAGGCATGGTCATTTAACATATCTATAACCTTTAACTGGTTTCATAGATATGTTGAATAGCTGTGGCCAGGCTTTGAGCCAGGGGGATGGGAGTGACTTCAACCCAGGATGTAACTAGAAGCAACTCCCCCTGGTTATAGCGCCTGTGTGAGAGCTTGAAGATGATTGGCTCCATGCCATGGGGTCATGCCTGCCTGAACTTATTATGGCAGCCCAGTAAAGCTGGAAAAAATATGGGAATGCTAGCAGGTATAACTAATTGTGGGAGGAGTCAGAAATGGGGCTGCAGTGGAAGACTGGCACAGGAATTAAACCCAGGTGCGGCAGCCTTACCAGGTCAGGACCACAAGGCTGTGGCAGAAGTTTGGGACCACATGGCTTTGAGTTGCTCCCTTTTGCCACATGGCTTAGAAAGCAGGAGAGACTTTGTCTGGAAGAAAAGGGATGAAAGGACTCTTGCTGGTGGTGCCATATGCCTTTGGATTAACTGGAGATCATGGTAGTGACACAGCTGATGGTGCCGGGAGCCTGAATCACGGACTTCTACTTCTTTTCCTGAGATACGGCACCCTAGATTGGGCAGAGGAAGAAGGAAGGATTCTGTGCAACTGTGGGTATTCTAAAGGACCTTAATATTTTAATGAAGACATTAGGTCATTATTCTAAGTCTGTATAACTTTTAAATAAATAATTCCTTTCCTTTTCACCAATGTCTGGCATTGAGAGACATCTTTCCTCTGATGGTAGGCAAAGTGAACCTAGTACTCGGGGTGGGGAACCCCCAGAGAAAAAAGGTCCTTTTGGTAATAGTCCATCGCTTACCCCCCTACCCCCATCTGTTCTGTAACGGGCTGAGAGAGAGAAACTAAACTGTTAAATAGACTGAGGATGTGTAGTCTGAGACCAGTCAGCAACATTTTATGTTGCTTGGTTAATAATGCAATATGAGCAACTATGTCCTGTGTCTTACACTTTGCTTTTTTTTTTTTTTTTTTTTAATTTTTCTGTTTATTTGAGCCAAAATTGGTGACAATTTCTGGGAAGCAAGATCTCACATGCTCCCTACACTTTGCTTTTTACAAAAAGTATGTCTAAGGGGTTTTTCACACTCACATGCGTAGGTATATTTCATGTATTGCTATAAGCATTCACTGCTTCTTCAATGTAAAGCCAAATAAGATCGATTATATTTGCAAGATTTTTCTTTGAAGAAACAGTACTGTACTTCTATCTTTTTTTGTAATCATTTTACCATTTCTGTTCATGTTGCAGTTTTATAATTTTAGTCAACAGTCAGCAGTTAATTCTCATCCACATTACTTATTTGTAGATTTTAGAAATTGGTGACAGGTACATAGGTAACCAAGGCATAGATCTTGTTTGGAGATTCTTCATCCTCATTACATTTTCTGGACACCACTCCAGAATACGCTATGGACATTCCTTATTCCTTTGGTCCAGGCAGCTTTGTCATGCCTAGTGTCAACGTGTCTGTCTGGAGTTCACATCTCTTCATGACATATTTCTGGGTTTCTTTGAGAGCCAGAGTGGACCGCTTCTTGAAATTCACTGCATGGATGCTTTTGTGAATGTTGATGGTATATTCTGTGTCACTACCTCTTTGATGGCACAATGGCTTTTTCTCTTCTCGTGTCTTGGCGGCAGCCAGTGTACAGGGCCAAGATGGAAAGAAAGATTTTACTTTTTTTTTCTGTTCTTTTCTCAGCAAAGATGGGATTAAAGGGTGTTGAGAAGATCAAGGGAGGATTATGGACATGCAAATCGGATTGTGCATATTAACACAGGGTTAATCTCTATTAACATAAGGTGATGATAGGAGATCCCCTCCCCACCTACCAGCACTTCTGAACACCCTCTCACACCCACCCTTGCCCACACCCTCCGCAAGGGAGGAGACCAGATTTTGGTGAGGAATGCTTTAAATAGTTCCACCTCCGAGTGGGATATATATATATATGCCGTGGTCACATTATAACATGCTAGACTAGACTAGAGACTGGTTTCAAAGACTTTTCCTGGAGATCCACTTCACAGACTCACCCAAAGTGGCTGGTTCTAGATAAGCTGGGAGTCCAGACCACACGGGAGTGGGAGGCAGGAGCACTGGGAAAGCATTGGTCCTATGTGCGGCTGCTCTAGGAAGGCCTTGACTGCAGCTTACAAGGGAATCCTAACTTGGAGACAAGTTAAGACACATGCTTTTATAATTGTTCATGTCCCTCAATGAGCCTTGCTGTACGTCATCAAACTGCTTGCTAAAAATACAGATACTATGATACTAACTTGATTTGAGGTGTGACGGATATCTCCATGTGCAAAGACCGAGAGGCCCTATTCTGAAGCTGCCTGTTGGAATCTTCTAGAATATCTCAGTGTCTAGGGTCTATTATTGTGTAAAACCAGGTGCTCCTAGAGGTTTATCTAAATTTATGGGTATGTTGACACCAAACTGAACAGGAAGGTGAGTGTTATTTTCCTTGTTTCCTGTGTCCCTGAAACAAAAAAGGATCAAAGACCCAACCCCAATGACACAGGTAGTCTGAGTTCAGGCCTCACATTCAACCAAATTAATATACAAGCAGGTGGAACTTTAATGCCTGCCTTGGTCTTCCGTCAATCTCAGTATTTCTCAATTTAGGAGATTTGTTGGTGGGGAGAGGAAGTGAGACGGGGCAGAAGATGATGGATTTGAAGTGGAGGAGAAAGGGGAGTGGATTGAAAACAACTGTGGGGAAGGAAAGAAGTGGAAGGAATCTGAGAGTCTTGAGATGAAGGGAAATGTCTAAGAGAGTAAGAATAACCATCTTGGCTAAAATAGAGCAGAAAATCACTGCTCTATTTAAATGGCAAACAATTCAAAAGGTAAATCTTTCTAATTATTTTTAAAGTCATAGAATGTTTAATGCACCCAGAATGGGAGAGAAAATATTATAATCTCATGTAGGAAGAACTCATATACTATGATTGTAATCTTTTTGCAATTTCCACCTATAGTCCTCCAACATTTTGTAATTCCTAGGATTTCACTTGTAAACTTTTTAGTATATGTTTCTAAAAAAGATGCTTTATTCACAAACTTCTAATGCCATTTATTATCTCAATGTAACATAATTATCATTTTTTTAAATCCTCAGATATCCAATTTCCCAACTGAATTTCGATCAAGTATTTCAAAATCGAATGAAATTAGATTTATAAATAAAAATTTTTATTGTTTCTCAGCCTTTTGGCTAAGATCAAGTGTAGTATCTGTTCTTATCAGTTTAATATCTGATACATCCTCTATCCAAGGACAATATATTAAATGGATTTTTGGAATTAGGAGATGGAATAGGGGCTTGCTCCATCCACTCCATGTATCGGCCTGGTATTGTAGCACTTCCAGAAACAGTGCACCAAAACAAACAAACAAAAAATGGTTTAGTATTGCTTTTAAGTCTACTTTAATTTCTACATTCACCCTCTATGAGATGTTTATTTTTTCTTTATATATGTGTTGAAGAAGTGAGGCTAAATTTTTAATAGAGTTTGTCACAGTCTGGATTTTACTGCTGGTGTCTTGAACTCTTCTTAGAAGTGCCTGCTGCCTTCCACAGATAGCAAGAACTGAGCAGACAGCAGCCCTCAGTCCTAGCTCCTGGAGGATCATACTAACTGTTGAGAGTCTCTTCAGACAGAAACCTGCACTGCACAATGGACTTTGCAGCCTCCCTCGTCGAGCTCCAAGCAGAGGCCAGCTGCCCCCTCTGCCTGGATTACCTGAGAGACCCAGTGACCATTGAGTGTGGACATAACTTCTGTTGCTCCTGCATCCAGTTGCGCTGGGAAGATCTCCAAGGACATCTTTCCCTGTCCTGTCTCCCTCTCCAACTGCCCTGGCAGGAACTTCAAGAAGAATACTCAATTATGTCACATTACTGATATTGTTAAGCAGATTCCCACCACAGGGAGGGAAAGGGAACAGCAGGAAGAAAAACCCATGTGTGTGAAGCATCATGAGGTTCTGACCTTGTTCTGTGAGGCGGATCTGGAACGGTTGTGTCCCCAGTGCAGTGTCTCATCGGACTATGAGGATCAGCCTCTGATACCCATTGAGGAAGCTGCAGCTTCCTTTACAGGAGGAAGTTCAAAAGGTATGTTGTGTACCTGAGTGTGGAGATTGAAGATGCAGAAATGGGATATGAGTATCAAGCTGCAAAAACTTTGCAAGTGATGAGGAAGATGGAATATTGGAAGAGGGAACTACACTACGAACATAAAGAACTTCAGTGGTCCTTGGAATTCTTTATGAAGAATAGCAAGATCAAATTAATTCCATTCTACTTATGGGAGAGAAGGATGTTGAAGAAAAACAGAATAGGAGACAAATCTCAAACCATATGTTCATCTTAAATAATGTGTTAACTGAAATGGCAGGGAAGTATTTCCAAACAGACCTGGATTTACTCACAGGAATTGAAAGTATCTATAAGAGGTATGAATAGTTAGAGATCCCAGCAGTCTTTACATATGAATTAAAGAAGAAGATTTGCATCCTCCCTCCACATTTATTTTGGCCTGCATAAAATGATCAGCATATTTCAGGAAGATTTGACACTGGATCCTGAAACTGCCCACCCAAGTCTCATTATCTCAAGAGATAGAAAAAGTATGACATATAAGGCACCAAGTGATCTTCATGATCCCCAGGTACTCACTTCTTAACCAGCGGTCCTCAGTTCTGAGGGATTTGATGCTGGCAGGCATTTTTGGCAGGTAGACATAGGGGGCATAGGTAAGTACTTCTTAGGTGTATGCAAAGAATCTTTCCCCAGAAATACTCTTGTCACCATCCCCAAGCAATGGATGCTGGCAATATCCCCTCTGGACTACTTCATGTGGTAATTGGGGTTTTTCTGGACTATGAGTTGGGAGAGATTTCATTTTATAATATGAATAACAGGTCATATTTGTATAAATTCTCTGATACATTTACAGAAAAACTTATGCCTTATTTCTCTAGTGCACCTTCTTCAAAATCTCTTACAATTAGTATCATCAAAGACAACTGATGAAAAACTTGGAGGACAGTTTTGTATGTGGTTATTTTCTTCCCTTGTTTTGGAAGTGATAGTTGTAATGAGGATTCTGATTCCAGTTTTCATGTTTGACTGTTGAAAGTTTTTAGGGCTCATGCTTCTCTGCTTCCCTTAACTCACACCTGAGAAAGCTGAAGAGAAAGCCCAGGTGCTCCATCCTTTGGTGCAGGTGGGAAGTTCCAACCAAGCAAGTCCCTAATAGTGCCAGCACCCTGCCAGCACCAGCATGCAGTAACCTCCATAAACACCACAAGCCAGTCCCTTTCCGTGTGCTCTGAGTTATTTTGGGACGTACTGTGAGATCCACCTTCCTGTCCCCCTAAAACCTCATCATGTAAGTAATAATCTTTTATACTCTTCTGGTATATGGTGAATCATCATCAGTCTTAACATTTGAAGCAAATTTTGGATACGTGTGTGTGTGTGTGTGTGTGTGTGTGTGTGTGTGTGTCCCTCCACTGTATAACCTGATCACCACCATTGGCATTGTGAATAGGATTATCAGATATGAAGTGCCCCTGGCAGAGTGGGTTCTCCTCTGGCTTCGTGTGTAACAGGCTCTGCTTTGCTAGGTAAGGGTGCACTTTCAGCTTTGTGCTGCATTAGCTGAGATGTCACAAGACTGTGCTGTACATTTAACTCACCAAAGTCAGAAGTCTAGATAAGGATCACATTGTATTGAGTATTTATCATTTTTCGCATATTTTTGGGGAATTCTAATTGTTCTGCTTTTGTTTCATCCTTTATAAAATCATTGTCTTTTTAAAAAAGACTTTGTTTATTTGTTTTTAGAGAGAGGGGAAGGGTGGGCAAAAGAGAGGGATTAAATAACCCAAGTCCACTGGTTCAAATTTCAGTTAACCATAGTATATTAACTGAGAATGTGGAGTTTTTAGCCACAGATGATCCCTTTCCTCAGCTAAATATCCAAATTTATCACTTACAAGTTCTGCTTTTCATGCAATGGTACAGGAACATCAATGTGTGGTTGCCTCTCGTGCACCCCCTACAGCTGACCTGGTATGTGCCCTGACTGGGATTGGAACCCATGACCCTTTTGTTCACAGGCCAGCACTCAATCCACTAAGCCACACCAGCCAGGGAGAAATCATTTTCATATAAAACCTCCAAATGTCACACACTCATGTTTAACATTACATGAAATTGTTGACCTTTTAGAACATGCCTCCATTTGGAATCCTGTATGTGTATGGTTTACAGTGTTGGTAATACTTTACCTCTGCACTATTTGTCTTTCATCATAATTGGAGAAGATGCTCAGCAGAGCCTTCATTGTGGAGGTATACTGCACTGATCAGAGCAAGCCATGCCTTGCTGTGGTAATCTCAGTTTCTTAGGAAGGCAAACTGATATTTATTCTTGTAAAGTGCAACGTGGGGCACTGCTCCAACATCCTCCTGGAAATGTAACTCCTTCAGTCATGGGTTGTCACAGCAGTGGGTCATTGCAACTAAAAAAAGAGGGAGCACACAGATTTGAAGGCAAGCACCAGGAGACACATATTTACTCATATTCCATTTTCTAAAAGAAGTTGCAAAACTCCACTTATCTGTAAGGGTAGGAAAGAATATAGGCATACAAGAATACCAGACTACATGTGGTGAAAAGCTTCCATTTGCCATAATTCCTAAATCCAGTTAGACTTTAGTGAAATTTATATTAATGATGAGTGCTAGAATTAAAGGTCTTCACTTAGAACTTGTAAATAGATTACCACAGAAATTTACTTTCCTTTCGCTGTATTGTACCAATTGTTCAATAACTACCCAATAGTGGAGAAATTTCTTTTTAGTAAAATAAGCCTAAAAACATTTTGCATTTTTTAGAAACATAAAGCACTGTTATTTTGAAGTTTTGCTGATTCATTAGTAAATGAATCATTGAGACTAACATTTAAACACCATTAAACAAATACGAGAAAAAAGCTCAACTGGGAAAGACCTCTGTGGTTAAGTTGCCTGGGAACTACTTGAAAGACTGGTTTTACATTGTGAAGGCCAGGAGTTCATACTTGGCATAGTTCAAATATGTACAAAATTTAGCTGCCACAGTTGCTTAAATAACCCAAGTCCACTGGTTTAAATTTCAATTAACCATAGTATATTAACTGAGAATGTGGAGTTTTTAGCAACAGATGATCCCTTTCCTTAGCTAAATATCCAAGTTTATCACTTACAAGTTCTGCTTTTCATGCAATGGTAGTACACAATTCAGCTATGTTTCTGTCACTGAATATCAAAAATAACCTTTCTCCAGTCTCATTTAATATTTATCCCATTTCCATCTGAACTCTCACCAAAGGACTTTCACATTCACTTTTCTACCAATATATTCCTTCATGTCAACTATAATTCAAAAAATAAATTTAAATAATAAAATAATTTGGGTAAATTTCTAGCAATCATTATGAACATTAATTTGCCTAATAAGTAATCTGCCAAAAACATTGTGGTAGAGAATATTAGAGCTCAAAGAATGTTTCTCAAAGAACGTAACAATTATGCTAGGATCTGAAGTAAGAACGCCGGTGAGCAAGGAAGTAAACAATGTGCATGACGCGCAGGAGCTGCCATGGAAGAAAGCTGTCCGTACAACAGTCCTGTGGCAGAAGGATGCGGAGTCCTGAGTGTAGAGAGAAAGGGCAGGACTGTGCAGTGCTGAGATTGCAAACTGTAGAGAGAGGGTGGAACTGGTAGGCTTCGAGAGTTACACATTCATTCCTGCGTGAGAAAAACAAGAGGCCCCACTTTGCTTTCAGATTCATTTTTTCTATAGCAAAGATGGGATTAAATAGGGCATTCAAAGAATCAAGGGAGAATTTCCGACATGCAAATTAGATCACGCATGTTAACCGCAGTACTCTTTAGCGACAGATTGAATCACACAATAGTAGGACACCCTTTAACCCGAAACTCTGAACATCCTCTTATCCTGACTCACCCCTCCCTCCGTGGGGGAGGAGCCACCAGGGCTAAGGTAGGCGTGGTGTTAATGGCTCCACCCTCCTACTATAAATACCCGGGTCACGGTGGTCACGTGGTCTCATTCTTGGCTGGCCTCAAACACTCTTGAGCGAGAGCTGCCTTTCGACCAGACCGGACCGGCCTAGACCAGACTAGCCTTTCAGCTCCGCTGGGAGCCGGAAGTTTGGAGCCTGTGGGTGCCGAAGGCGCGCGTGAGGTAAGACCTGTGGGTCCCTGAGCGCCTCCTCTGTGCCTGGCTGAGACAAGTACTTCAGAAGGGAATCCAAACTCTGGTTTGGCTCATTTTACATGAGTTTTGTTATGGTATCCTGGTCCCTCTCAGAGCCTTGTCTTAAGTCACCTAAATGATTGTTAAAATTTTGGGTACTCACATCTGACCCGTGAGGAATTAGAGACAGGAGAACATCTGTATGTGATAAGGCAAGGCAAGTTTCAAACATTTGACTCATGGAGTTGCTCAGGGCCACGGGTTCCACATGATCTGGGAGTTGGGACCAACTCGGGGCGTGAAGTGGGAGCGCGATATACTTTGAAGGGCCGGACTACACTTTGCAAGGAAATCCTAATTTGGATTCGGGTTACTGTACACACGCTTTTATTATGGCTCCGGTCCCTCAGTGAGATTTGTCTTACGTCATCCAAATGGTCGCTAAAAATACAGAAACCACATTACAACCTGACCTAAGGGGATGACAGATTCGTGTGACAAAACACCTAGTACTGGTCTGAAGCTGCCTGTGGAATCCCTTCCGAGATGTCTCAGAGTTTGTGTTTAGGTGGGGGCGTTTGTATATAGAAAGGGGTGGGGGAATTAGAGCTATGTGTATTCCTGGTACTCAGACCTTGCATTGACTTGAGTTTCCTTAATCTGCCTGCCGACAGATGCTCAGAGTATAAGCATGGTGGCCCCAAATCATTCAGCCCCTAAAGGAGACCTGGCCAACATCGTAGTCATCCAACAGCTGTAGCCAGGGACTGAGGAGATAATTGGAGATATAGGCATGGTAGGGATTACATGGAGGTTACAGTAGTGGGGAATTGAGATCTACAAAATGTGAGTTAATTTGCAACGTGAGTTGAAAGAAAATTAATGATACTGCCTTTACTGTTCTGTAACACTGGTGACCAAAGTCACCCAACGTGGAGGTCACCTCTGTCTCTTGGCCTCCACTAGGGTCAGTGGCTGATTGTAAGGGAAAGCTGAATTCTCTTCTCAAAAATCTTCACTAGATGTAGCTTACTAACTTCACAGGCTAGTGTGTATGTGCTTCCCAGTTTTTTCTCACATTGAATTCCTGATTTTGAATTGCATTCTGTACCTTTGATAATCAGTTTTCCTGCTTAGCAAGGTTTTCAGAGTAAATCTAATCTGGTCCAAACCCTATCCACTTAGGTACCCACTTGGGTATATTCTGCGTTTGAGAAGTGTAAATGAAAAACAAGTACATTTCGATAGTATCATGAATTCAGTGCTGTCAGAATTAACTGTTTTAAGCCAAAAAAGTGCCAGATCTTTTTCTCAGGTTTTTCAAAAATTTGAAATGATTGAAGCTGGAATTTTTACACTTGTTAGTCAATCTGATTCTCTTAACGTTAGGGTTGTGAAGTGCTTTCTCCAAGTCTCCCAGATAATAGGTGACTAAAGCTGAAAGCTTAACCCAGGGACAGAAGATCTAGTACCAAAAGTACTCATACTTTCTGTAGTCCCATGTAGCACCCATGTGGCTAAAGTGGGTGTAGGTGGACTGTGGGTCTGGGGAAAAGGAATCAATGGTTCCCTCAAAGGTGGCAATGAGCAGAGCCACAATACAAATAGTACACTTTTTAATTTTTTTTATGTGAAACTATATTTTCTCATCCTCAGGAGCCAATAGGTACTTCCTGACTGCTTTCTGACCAAGAAAATTGCTAAGCTGGGACTCATATCCTCTGAGCTACCAAGGGCAGCTAGTTCTCCAACTACTCAGATTGGCTATTGGTGGAGAGCAGAGCTCCTGTGGCACCTACCGTTGTAGCTAAGGACTTTATAGGACACCAAGGACTGCCCTTAATTGACAAAGAATTTGGACAGGAAGGACAGTGAGATCTGAGTGTGCATCTGCCTCTCAGTGGACAGATCTCACAAAGCCCAGCTTCCTGAAGAAAACCCACTTCAGTCCAGTCTATTCAGGGCCCAATGGAGGTTGAAGCAGCTCTGGCAGGACTCCAGGCAGAAGTCAACTGTCCCATCTGTCTGGATGACCTGAAAGACCCTGTCACCATAGAATGTGGGCACAACTTCTGTCATTTCTGCATTGAACAGTCCTGGGCTGATGTGCAGGACAAGTACCCTTGCCCTGTGTGTCGTCACTCGTGCCAAGAGAGGCACTTGAGGAGCAACACCCAGCTGGGAAGGATGATTGACATTACCAAGCTCCTCCAGATCACCAAGAACAAGAAGCAGCAGCAGGAAGAGAGGTACTTGTGTGAGATGCACAACCAGGTCCTGACCCTCTTCTGTGAGGAGGACCTAGAGGTGTTGTGTCCCCTGTGCACTCAGTCCCCCAATCACCAGGGCCACCATGTGAGGCCCATGGAGGAGGCCGCTGCCTATCACAGGCAGAGGCTCAGCAGTTACATTGAGCCCCTCAGGAAGCAGGTGGCAGACGCTCAGAAACTAAT
The DNA here is from genome assembly GCA_004027475.1 of Anoura caudifer. NCBI lineage: Eukaryota > Metazoa > Chordata > Mammalia > Chiroptera > Phyllostomidae > Anoura > Anoura caudifer. The sequence goes on along the minus strand of PVKU01013486.1, from coordinate 177 downwards.
AACCACCCAAGAGAGGAAACTGTCAGAACTGAGAGAGCAAGTGCAGAACCGGAGAAGGAAGCTAGCCACTGAATTTGAGCACCTCACACAATCTGTAGAACATGAGCAAGAGGCCGTTCTTTCAAGGTTAGCTGATGAAGAGAAGGATATTCAACAGAAACTCAGTGCAAACACAAC
>PVKU01013485.1:0-28586 GCA_004027475.1 Anoura caudifer | reverse complement strand
TGCTACTTGTTCTATGTACCTTGTCCCCCTCTCTCCTCTTCCCACTCCCCTATTGCTAACCCTCCATGTGATCTCCATTTCTGTGTTTCTGCTCCTGTTGTAGTGGTTTGCTTAGTTGGCTTTTGTTTTAGGTCTGGTTGTTAATACCTGTGAGTTTACTGTCTTTTTACTGTTCATATTTTTTATCTTCTTTTTCTTAGATAAGTCCCTTTAACATTTCATATAATAAGGGCTTGGTGATGATGAACTCCTTTAACTTGACCTTAACTGAGAAGCACTTTATCTTCCCTTCCATTCTAAATGACAGCTTTGCTGGATAGAGCAATCTTGGATGTAGGCCCTTGATTTTCATGACTTGGAATACCTCTTTCCGGCCCCTTCTTGCCTGGAAGGTCTCTTTTGAGAAATCAGCTGATAGTCTGATGGGAACTCCTTTGTAGGTGACTGTCCCCTTATCCCTTGCTGCTTCTAGAATTCTCTCCTTCATTTTAATCTTGGCTAATGTAATTATGATGTGCCTTGGTGTGTTCCTCCTCGGGTCCAACTTCTTTGGGACTGTCTGAGCTTCCTGGACTTCCTGGAAGACTATTTCCTTTGCCAGATTGGGGAAGTTCTCCTTTATTAGTTGTTCAAATAAGTTTTCCACTTCTTTAACTGTACTCTTGAGCAGCTTCTAAACTTTCAACTGCAGAACATGCATCTCAAACATGCTCATCCCAATGCACTAAGCAGAACCACACAAAACAGCCTACTAAACCTCAACAGAAGGTGCAAACTCGCACATGATTAATGCGATGCCTTCACTGGAGTTCTATACATTAATAAGTGGATAGCCATAATGCTAAATCTTTCCCTCCCTGACACGTTGGTATTTCTTTTGCATAATGCCTTCAGGTGGACAAGTTCTTGTCAGTGATCAGCAGTGAGGAGTTGGAAGCCTATACTGTTGGTACGCCTCCTTGAAAGCTGTTCCTCAGGGCAGCCCTAACAAATTCTCTTTTGAAAGCAAATGAGGATGGATGTAGAAGGTAGATAATGGCTGTCAGATAATTTGGGGATTCTAGATGGAGCATACTGTCCCTAATCTGATCTTAAAACTAAAATGACAAACCATTGTGGGCCTCCTAAATTCAGTGTTTCCTAATACTTTCAGAAAACTTGGCAAACAATTGTGCTTTAGAATGCTATTGACCTCTTACCCTCACTATTTTCCAGAGCCCAGACCTGCTTTGTCCTCATGGCAGCAGGAGAACATGGACTCTGAGGAAGCACGCCTCTCCCCACAGGCCGGGCACCTCATCCGTCAGCTTCTGGATGAAGACAGTGACCCCATGCTCTCTCCTCGGTTCTACACTTACGGGCAGAGTAGGCAATACCTGGATGACACAGAAGTGCCTCCTTCTCCCCCCAATTCCCATTCTTTCATGAGGTGTGTTTCTATTTGTTGTTGATAAGCATATCCATCATCTTTAGGATGGTATTGCTGATGGCCAGTAATTTTTCTTAATTAAGTTGTGACTCTGTGATGGAACATATTTAAAGTTCTCACTCCTAGGATACAGGCTCCATTGTAGTTTTTCCATTGAACTGTGGCCCAACTGCAGTATCACATACTAAATTTCTATGTGCACCTCCTCTCCAAAGCTCTCTCAAATTTAACTTTGAAATCAACAGCAGACATTTCAGTCCTAACTTTGTGAATTATAAGTGTGAACTAAAGAAGATCAGACCCATTTAATGGCTGGGACATAGATAGCTGAAATCACAAAATCAATTAGTAGTCAAATTTCTTTTATCCAAGAGCATGTAGACCAATTGCACCCTCCCCGTCCATCCTCATCGCTTCTGCTGCCTTCTGGGGAAGCTGATTCTAGTGTGTCCCTCACAGGCGACGGAGCTGCTCCCTGGGGTCCTACAATGATGAACACGAGGATCTGACACCTGCCCAGCTCACGCGAAAGATTCAGAGCCTTAAAAAGAAGATCCGAAAATTTGAAGACAGGTTTGAAGAAGAGAGGAAGTACAGAGTAAGTGCCTCCTCACAGGGTTGTCTTCATCCCCTCCTCTCCATATCCGCAACTGAGAGAAGTGATCAAGGTCATGGGAGATTTCCAGGAGTCTCAAAGCGAAAAAGCAGTAAAAACTGAGTAGTGAATGGTGATAAACCCCAAACTTCATGTATCAGCATTTTCCTAGAACAAGTGTATTCTTACAAACAAACTGAACACTTTACTGTGCATTTCATAAATGTATCAGTGACCCAGAATTGGGAGAAATCATTAAATGAGGTATTTTGTTTGGCTACAATTTAATTCACCATTATCTTCTAAAATTTCATTAGTACTGACCTCATTCTACTCTCAGCTCTATCCTTAGTATTTCCTACAAGAATGGCAAAGAGGCCTCTTTCAGGGTGGTTCTGGTATAAAATGTCATATACCCCTCTGCTTTGTATTCTGTTAGCCTGACAGCTTGAACCCTACAAATAATGGGAATGGGGCCATCATGGACCTCATACAAGTCTGTGACCATAAAAAATCCAGCATTCTGCCTCTGAGGAATTCTTTGAAAACATCAAAAATAAGCAGATGAAAAGAAGGATAATGGAATTAAACTAGTGAAGTTTGTTCTGATTAATCATGGCTGATTTCTTATTCCAGTAGGATTCAATGTTTCTTGCCTGCTTAAAACAAACTGAGCATCAGACGTTCCTTTCTCCTGCCCCAATTCCAAAAATTTACCTTAGTTTTCCTTTTCTCAGCCCTCGCACAGTGACAAGGCTGCCAATCCAGAGGTTCTGAAATGGACAAATGACCTTGCCAAATTCCGGAAACAACTAAAAGGTAGGTAAAGCTCTAGACCTTATGGCATGGTTTCTATAAAACTAGCCAGGTATAGAATCCTTGATCTTGCCTCATGCCAAGTGCCACTGCTAAAATATTCCAGACAAGTTCCTTAAGGCTGCTTCCCAGTGCTCTAAGCATTCAGGGGACACCTCCTCTGTGCCTTCCCATGGTCCCAATCACAGTCACCCAGGTTAGCTAAGATGCAAATTCTGTAGCATTTTTTCATTTCCCTAAATTGCGAATATATGGACGATGGTTTCAACTCAATACTCATTAAGTACCTATTTAATCCAAGACCCTATTTCCTGTGGTGCGAGAAGACCCAGAGACACAAAAATGAGTATGAAAAGGATTTTCAGGGATCAAAGGATCCCTGTCCCTCAAAGAGTTTGCTGAATTTTAGGAGATAGAGTCATTTAAACAACCAGATTGAATACAAGTAAAAATAATTCCAAAATGAGGTATACAAGTCATACAGAAAAGGTTGGCCAGCAGTTGGGCACTAGATTGATAAAGAGCTTTAAACACTAAGAGAACAAGTGTAGGAACACATCTGCCACATTCTGAACAGGTTGGTGTGGCTAAAGTATTGATGTTAAATAACTAAAGCTTTCTCAGGAATGAGCATTAGGGAAACCGTCCAGATAATCCAGGAAGATATTATCATTTTCTTGGGTTTCATATAATAACCCAGGGATTTCAACTAATGTTATAATTAGATGCTTGCTGAAAAATAAGAAAGATGGGGCTAAGTAGTTATTAACATCATAGAAAAACAATTTGGGTTCTGCAGACATCAATTCTCATATACCTCCACCCCCAAATCTTTCTGACCAGAGTCCAAACTAAAGATATCTGAAGAGGACCAAACCCCCAAGATGCGGCAGCGAAGCAACACACTCCCCAAGAGTTTCGGTTCCCAACTTGAGAAAGAAGATGAGAAGAAGCAAGAGGTGGTAGACAAAGCAATAAAGCCCAGCGTTGAAGCCACACTGGAATCTATCCAGAGGAAGCTCCAGGAGAAGCGGGTGGAAACCAGCCGTCCTGAGGACATTAAGGTGCAGTGATTCAGTGAAGGCCCCAAGCTAACTGCTAACCCCAAACCATTCAGTTAACATGGTGGAAACATAAGACATGCCACATGGACTGCAATGGGAAGAGTGATGGAGTAACACCTTTTGAAACATCCCACACCCTCATCTTCCACACTGTTAGATGTCTAGAGACAGAGATCAAACACCTTCAGAGTGTTTGAACTGTAGCTACTTTGATTTTTGGACTTAAAATTAAAAGCAGCAAACTCTTGTACAGATTGCAGAGTGAACTTGTTTAGCTTAATCACAGTTTGGTGACTGTCTGAGGTAGAAGAATTATTGAGGAGCATTTGAGGCAATTTGTTCTTCAGCAAACCTTTGGGACTGTGTAACCTGTAACTGTAATCATCATTTTGGCCATTAAGTTAAGCCTCATGTGTCTCACAGCCTTGCTTACCTCAGCATTCAACATGCTTTGCTGCCGCAAGAAAGTGGATGAGGATTCTGCTGTGCTCTCCGTGTGCCTAGCAAGGAGTCAGAATAGCTAATTCCTAAGGAGCTTTGCATAGAGCTAGCAGGAGCTGTTGTGTGAGGATTCTTTTTAATCTTGCTTTTTTTTATTATTGAACTAAAACAAAACAAAACCAAGAAGTTGGAATGTTCACAAATGTTTCCCCTTTTCATTTCTCTCTCGTGTTTACACAGGACATGACCAAGGACCAGATTGCAAATGAGAAAGTGGCGCTACAAAAAGCACTATTACATTATGAAAGCATTCATGGACGGCCGGTATGTGATGTGCTGAATTTTCTTTCTGATTGGGGTAGATCATCTGGTTTTAGAAATGGGTCTTCTGTGTTCAGGATTTTGCGAATAAGATTCCTTGATGCTTAGCAGATTATTATGTTTTCACCGAAACTAAGCTTTCTGAAGGTTAAACGTGTGATAAGAGTTTCACCACCTAGTAGAAACCTAATTTGAGTTCCAAAGAAAAGTCAGTTTAGACCTAAAATGTAGTCACTAGTGTCCTGCTTTAAGGGGAGAATGCTGGTAGGGGTATAAATTGGTGCACAGAGCCCTAGAGCAAGGAGACTCCCTGTCCCTAGGTCTGTCTCCACAGGCGGACACCGGCTCCAGGCATATTTATCCCTAAAATAAATGTGCTTAACTAGAGTAACCTGCCCTGAAACTCAGTGTCTCTGCAGTGCAGTGGCAACTAGTGTTTGTCTATGGAGAAGTTCCAGCTGCCATCCAGAACCAAAACTGTGAGGAATCCAAAATATGGCTTTGCCTTTTCGTAACAAGGAGCATGTGAGGCAATTTGTTATTCAGCAAGTGTTTATTGAATGTTTGTTGTTAGTTTGGGGAAAAACAGTAGCATGTTAGGCTTCTCTCTTCCCTAAGGAACTTATAATCAAATATCCATGTCAGTAACCTGTTCAGAATATTGTCAAGAACCCAATAAAATAAACTTTCAAGAGCAGGTATAAAGCATGAAGTTTATGTTCACAGAAGAGGTTTTTTTATAGCAAAAAAAAAAGCCCATGCATTTCTTTTCCAATTTCAGCATAGCTATATAATGGAGATAGTCTTTCCAACTAAAATAGGCTATTTTAAATAAAGAAGCTTCTAGAATAATGCACTAGGTCTGCAAGGGCAGGGATTCTGGCTTTTGTGAACCTGATCCTCAGGAAGCAGCATAAGACCTGAACCAGTGTATGCCCAGTAAACTATCTGTAGCATGCCTCTTCCATGGTGTTTTGGTTCTGAATTTATCAGGGTTAAGTTTAAAAAAGAAGAAGCTAGGGGTGATGATGATTGATTTTGCTGGCCTGTCTCTGCTGTGGAAAAATACTGTTGCTTTGGGATATTGGTCGTGTTACAGGCCAAGTTTTTTTGTTGTTTTTTTTTTTTTTTTCCCAAACCAAGTTTTGTTTTGGATTTTTAAAGGCATTGAACCAAATAGCGAATGCACTGGAACTCACATATGTTGTGAAACTTTGTCCTTCTGTCCTGGAGTTTTCATAACTTGTACAGATCAAACTGAACTTCTAACAGTAGGGTCAGAGCCTTTAAGTATCTCCTCGTGGACATGGCCACCAGACAGTCTGAGGTGAAGGGGGTGGGACTTGTATGTTTTCCTTATTTTCATTGTATGGATTCAAGTTGTGACATTGACCGACTCCTTCAAAGACTTCCTTGCCTGAGGCCCCAAGATCTCAGCTGTGTTCTAGACTTAACCTTAAGCCAGTTCAGGGAGTTGCAGGCCACAGTATTTGCTGGTCTGAGTTGGGCACAGACTCTCATTCTGCCTGGACTGTGGCAACACGTGGATGCGAGGATCAGCAGACCTAGATTCAGAACCCAGCTCTGCTGAGACTAGCCCTGTGACTTTGGGCTGCTTAGGCAACTCCTCAGGGCCTCCAGGCTTTGCCTGTATAAATGATGTCTCTTCCAGGTGGTCCTGGATTCTAAGTGACATTACAGACACACACATGTTTATCTGTAGAGTGTCTAACACTGAGGAAGTTGGGCATAGTGGCTTTGCTGGAAGCAGAAGGAATTGCCACATAAAAGATAGTTGCCGCTTCTGTTACAATTACATGTTCTACTCACTGTGGCCTATTTCTTAAGTGATTGAATCAGGAGACAGAATACACATTTCTAGCACTCTTATAATTAAGAATATGAAATTTTAGTTTTTGGCCCTATCTTTCTATTATCCCTTCTTCATCATTCTTTCCAGGGAAGGAAGAACACATTTTTGAGTCAGATTCTAGCATCTCGTGGGTTGGGGAACAAATGCTCTGGGAAGTTTGAATGTCATTTATTCCTGGTCCCGGGTCAGGCTGTCTGCCTCTCTCTGGAACATGATGCTCCAGCCTCAGAAAAAGCAGGGTCCATTTGATATCTGGCCAGTCTAAAAATCAGAGTGAACATTTCATTCTCAGATTCATGGTGTTGCCATGGACCCTGGACTGTAAATAACATTTGAGTAACACTCTTCTTAAAAGAAAAATACACGTACTATCATTCCAAACCCCAGGTTTTTAGAAAAACAGGTGCTTGTACAGTTCATGAATTTTTGCTGAGTCTACAGATTCTGATTTGAAAGCACACTACCTCCAAATCACAGGCCAAAACAATTATCTGCCAATTCTGTACATTGATTTTTTTAAGAAGGCTGTTCACTTTAATGGGGCAGTATACCAACAGACTGACATTTATAAAAACAAAAAAGACACTCATTTACATACTGGCACATTTTCCCTACTAATTATTATTAAAGTGTGTCCTTTTCAACATGTAAGGACCTCATCAGAAGACAGCGTCCCAGAGGCCAGCACAGCAGATGGCTGCAGCCCCAGTGCTGACCGCTCGTGGGCCGCTGCTGGGCAGCAGTGGAGGAGAGAGGGCGGGTTGCTTGCTCAGAGCTTCTGGGTTGAGTCTCTTCCTCGTTGGTATATTTTAATCTTATGTTTTAAAACCTTGGGAATTAACATGATACTAAATATATCATGTTCAAATTTAAATGCAAATTCTAAAGCCATGTATACATACTCTCGTCTGGTTAACTGCTGTTTTGGGTTATCTGATCTTTGCGTGGTCAGCCTACTATCCTTACCTGCTAATGAAGAGGAGAGACTTGCTGTCTTTCAAACCATGGGCCAAGAATGCAATGGTTATAAGAATCTATCTCATCTGTCTTCTCCTGCCAGCAGTTTTATGACTCAGAAGTACCCATCCACTCTTTCAAAGGCCTATTCTTAGTGAGTAGCAGAATCCCTGATGACTGATGGCTCGAGAGTAAGTGTCAGCCTCCAGACAGTTTTCCCATGGTCCAAGTAGCATCAGCCCGCCCTTCTGTGACAGCTGAGCCAAGGCCCCACTTTGTTTATGTAACTCTGGGTTAGCCTTTGGCTCTGCTCGGAGACCCAGCACTGACAACTGCAGATGGGAGAAACCTGTATTATCTTGTAATGCAAACAACCCTTTGGCTTCAGATATATATTTTGAAAACAATTCTGATATAATTTCAAGTAGTATTAATATAGTGCACATCTCAAATGTAAAGATCTTTGATATTTTTGGTGTTTACATACTTTTATCAAAGGACATCGTTAACTTTGGTGGAGTCATTTCTCCATAGTTAAAAACTGAATTAGAGTTTGTAGCTCTCCATAGTTAAAAACTGAATTAGATCATTTGCAGGTCATTAGTTCCTGCAGGTCATTAATTTAAAACATGAGCAATTCACAGATCATTTAAATGTTAGTGTCCTGAGCCAAAGAACTCAGCCAGTGACCCTCTTCATCTACTCCACCTAGAAATTTTGGGTTTTTGAACAAAAATTTAGAAAGGAGATTGGTTTCTATCAAATTTGCCATATCTGACTGATTTTACCAGCCAAGTCTTCTATAAGCCAAAGATGTTTCTGCTAGCAACTGGTAATAGGGTCCTGGTCCACAATGGGAAAATGCAGGCTCCTTCTCTTTTTCCTTTTATTTTTAGTATGTCTTCTAGCCAATAAACCGTCTCTTGTTTATCTTGCACATTAGGTTGTACCACGTGTCACATGCTGACAATCAGGATGTGCGTTAACCTTATCTACAACACATGTAGTGGATGCATCTTGTTTTGCAAAGACAGTTCCAGGTGGTGCAGTCCTGAATTCTAGCCACCTTACGTGGGAAATGGTGCTAGTCACTCCATTTCTGTTCTTCAGACTTATTTGTGGATGTTGTTTTACTGTCCTTGAAGGATAGCATAAATTCAGAAAAGAGACCAGATTATGTCTTGATGAATTCCCATGAGTACACAAATCCAGGTAACCAGCATCCAGATCAAAAAACAAAATGTTACCACGTGTCCCCTGGAACATCCCTCGTGTCCCCTTCCCATCCAGAGCAAGACCTCCCACCCCACCAAGGAAAGCCGTTGTCTTTACTTCTAACACTGTAGATTGGATTTGCTTATTTTTGAACTTTATGTAAGTGGGATCTTACAAATATGCCTTCTTTGGCAACTGGTTTATTTTACCCAGCTTTATTTTTGTTAGATTAACCCAAGATGTTGCTTATAGCTGTGGCTCATTCATTCACACTGCTTTGTGGCATTCAATTTTGGGAATATACCTTATCCGTTCTCCATGTGGATGGTTTGCAGCTTGGGATTACAATAAATAGCAGTGCTGTGACCATTCTTACGTATCTTTTGGTGAACCTCCATATTGGCCTGGCATGTACTTAGAATGGAATTGGGTCGCATGTGCAGTTTCGGCACATGCTCCTAACAGCTTCCCAAGGGCTCCACGCTCTGCAGCAGCGAGCGTGCCAGTGTCCAGCGTTCTCGCTGGCACCTGCCACTGTCTCTCCACTTCGGCCATTGCAGTGGGCGTATAGCAGTAACACCTGTCATTTGATCTTCAGGGTTTTTTGATATAAAATAATTGCCAAATTTTCTTCTACTTTTGACAGTCATTTTTTAACAAAATGGTGATTTTAAAACTCCTTTTGGTATGGTAGAAGCAGGAAAAATGCCATCTTCCACTTAACACTGTGATAATAGGAAGAGATAGAGATAATTGATTGTTATTATTGCTGATGGTAGAAAATAAATCCATAAAATGTTATTGCATACTGACAGGATCCTATACTAGCTTGTGAAGTTTATCCCAAGTTCATTTATTATTGTTCACTTTGAGAAAGGCAAATAAGAAAGGCAACAAAGGATAATTCACTTATGCATAATCCAGAGTTGCTTCAAAGCTGAAGGCCCAAAAGGCCCATAAAAGAAATGGTCAGAGTCACTACTGCTCGTCCCTCCTTACCTCTGCAGCTCATGCCTTATTACGTGTGCGATGGACGAGCAGCAGTCTTGTAACGGATGCTCCATCTCATTTACCATTTGAGTAAGCAGGGGATGCATAGTTATGAATTAGGCATACTAATTATGTTTGAAATATTCGGTCACTCATTTTGCAGAAATTTATGGAATATTCTTTTTATGTCAGCCACTGAAATAGTTGCCAGAGACACCAAAGCATGAACTCCTGCTTTCAAGGGGCATATAGTCTAAACAGGAACAGATATGTCAACAAATAGTTTAACTAAAGAGTATAAAAATGTATCATCCGTTGGAACTTCTATGACAGAATACCATAGAACTGGGTGGCTCATAAACAACAGAAATTTCTTTCTCAGAGTTTTGGAGGCTGGAAAGTTCACAATCTAAGCGTCAGCTGACAGCTGACCCTCTGTCTGTGAACAGATTCGGTGTCTGGTGAGGGCCCCTTCCAGTGCATAGATGGCTGTTGCCTTGCTGTCCTCGCATGGCAGAAGGGGGCAGGGAGCAACAAGGGTATTATAAGGGCACTAACCCCATTCATGGGATCCCACCCTCATGACCTAATCACCTCTCAAAGGCCCCACCTCCCAAGACTATTACATCAGGAATTAGGTTTCAACATAAGAATTTCAGGTAACACAAACATTCAGTCTGTGGCGAAACATGTGTAAAATTACAAGCTATGCAGTCAGTGACCCAAAGGAAAGAACGACCGGGTCTTCCAGAATAGGAGATGCTGGAAAAAGGCTGAAGAGGGGGGTGGCTCTTTATCTGGAAATTGCCAAACCAGAGCCATTCCAGGGTAGAGGGAACTAGACAAGGATGTATGAGAAGACAAGCTAGTCTGTCTCTGGAGCTTGATGTGTGATGGGGAGGAGCAGATGATGAGAACTTTAAATACCATGTCAAATACTCTACCAGGGAGTTGGGCTCGATTCCTCCCCACTGCCCAAAGACTCAGTCACTTCAACACGTTTAGTGCTGTGCCAGGTTTTAAGTATACAGAAGTAAATCAATCCAATATATTATATCAGCAGGTGTTCCTTGAACACCTACTGTTTGCCAGAATCTTGCTATTAAGAGCAAAACAATTTCATGGAGGTGAGAAACATGTAAAAATATTTTTTTACAAAACTGTTGATAAGTATTATACTAGAAATGCATGCTTTCTTTTTCCCTGCAGTTAGAAATAGTCAATTATCTGGGAACTCTGAACCTCAAGGGGTTTTATACAGGGAACTAGTAATGATGATAGTTTTGACTTAGGAAATGCAATACTGTTAATGGAGTGATGTCCAGAGTGATCTACGCTAAAGTAGATATTTTAAATGACTGAATAAACTTAATCAGGTGTAATAAATTTTGTGAGAGTAATGAATTTCACTTGAATCATCTGTACTTTTTCTAGGCCCAGAGCATGCTGGGATAGCTGGTAGCCTGACCACCAGAAGCAGGCTTCTCAGCTCTCTTGTTCTTGCTTTTCAGGTAACCAAAACTGAACGTCAGGTTATGAAGCCACTGTATGACAGGTACCGACTGGTCAAACAGATCCTGTCCCGAGCCAACACCATACCCATCATTGTGAGTTCACCACTCCTCTGTTAATTACCTGGTTGAATGGTCCCTGGTTATTAATAGGGTCCTAACCTGCTTTCTCATGAAGGAATAGGCTTTAATAATTCAATGTACCATTACTGTCTGTGGCCCATAAGCTTGAGGAATAAAGAATTTATCAGAGACTTTTGAGGCTACATTTGTCAAAAATTGAGCAAACCTGAAGCCGATAGTATTTTTTTTTTCTTTTGGGAGTCAGGATCTGGCCGTTTGCATCCCCCTGTCATGTGCTGGGCCAGCTCCCCCACCCTCTCCCCGGACACAGCACTGGGGGCAGGGCTGTGCTTGCCCCTGCCCTCCCCACGCCCAGGAGTGCCTCTGGTCCCAGGGGCCCTCTGTTAGCAGCCTTCTCTCCCCCTCCAGGAGGGGGCAAGCCCCTCGGGATTCATATCTAGGGGAAAATCCGCTAAGGAACTCCCAAGAGCAGGACTTATCTTTCTGGAGGATAGAGAAGTGCAAGGTGGAAAGGGAGGGAGGCTGATGATGGTTGTGGAGGCGCTCTCAGAAGCTGCCATGCTTGGACTGAGCTGCTTTTGGCCTCTGAGTTTTTATCTTGTCAAGAGCAGGGAGCAGCAACTTGCCCTCAGCTCTGGGGAAGCCTTTCAGGATGGCCAGCTTGCTCTCCCAGCACCCTGCCCGCCCCACGAGTGCAGTGGTGAGTCCTGGTTCATCTCCCGGGACTCGGTTGCCTCTGTTTCAGTTGCCTCCCTCTCATCTCCAGGGACTCGAAGCCTTCCTGTGCTGGCTTTAGGCTTTTTAGTAAGCACACATAGCCTCCCATATGTTGTTGAAATGCATATTCACCTTAGCAGTTGCTCTTCTAGTCCTGCTTTAAATCTCCTTGTTTATTTCTAGGCCTTTAAGCTGTGGTCTTAAATGTCTTTTCACAATGTACTTGTTCATGTGAATGAGGGAGGGTCCAGAAACCTCAGGCAGGCATATTTGAAGAAAAGTCCTTTTCTAGAAATTGCCTGCAGAATAAATTAGTGACTAAGCAATAGAAGGATGAAATCTAAGGAATTATTTTTGTTCTTCAGTTAGGAACAGTTAGAGTCCCTAAGCAGGGTGAGGACGAACAGTCAGAAACCCTTGCATATTTTGTTAATGTACTTGCGTGCTCTTCTTACTTTCATGTGAGCTCCTTGGCTTGGGGTGGGGGAGGAGGGAGGCTCTGAAGTAAAGAAGCAACTTGAAAAGATCTTTTCCTGGGGATTTTTGGTGGCGAGGGTTAGAGCTTATCACTAAAAGGCAACAATAAATACTAGTGGGGCAGAGAAGGCCGAGAGCTGGCGGGAAAGGGGAAGGGAGGGGCTCACAGTGTAACCTACTTGTTAACACCTGTCGCAGGGTTCCCCCTCCAGCAAGCGGAGAAGCCCTTTGCTGCAGCCAATTATCGAGGGTGAAACTGCTTCCTTCTTCAAGGAGATAAAGGTGAAGACCTCCAGCCTCTCACCTCTTGCTAAACCCCTCCGGTTCTCTCCTCTCCGTGTCTCCTCGGAACGGAAAGGGTTGTGATTGGCCCTTCCATGGTGGCTTCTTGTAGCGTTCCCTACAAATTTGCACATCAGCACTTGAGCAATCCTTTTTTATTTATATTATATGTTAGCTGATTTCCTTCGTTTCATTTCATTCCCCCACTTTTAGTGATGTTTTCTTTGTTGTTATTTGTTTTCAGGGATGATTGTTTTCTTTTCACAATGTCTTTTTGGTTTGGATTTTATTTTTCCCCTATTGGAGAACCATTTTTTCTTTATTTCAAAATCTTGTTAAATTAACTCATTGCTTTTTAAAAATCTCATTTACTGAGTTTATAGAAAAATCAAAATTAACAAAGGCAGTATGAAAACACACAACAAAAATTATCATTTTATAGACAGATGTCATAGCTGCCTTTGACAGACTTGCCAGTTCAGTTTCACCCACTCTTCCTTCCCCTCCCCTTTCCCTGGCACACTTTGTCCTCAGGACTAATTGTACAGCCTCTGCTTTGTCCGTGAATGTAGTGCTGTGATCGGCAGTCACTAGAACATACGCTCAGATTTATTTCCCAGGTAATTGTGGATTTTATACAAATGATCCTTGTTCTCAGTGGCTACTTTTGCTATTATGGGAGGTACCATCTGTGCCCACAGATCTGCGTGTCTCTGCAGGGACCTCATTGGCCTGCACTAGGACCAACCCCTTTCATGTTTTCATTTTTGGACAACTGATCAGACTGGAGACAGCCTCATGTGGGGCTCTAGAGATGAAAAGTCAACATCAATCTTTTTTTTTATCAGTGATTGTTTTTAAGTTCGAAGGGGGAATAAAACCCAAAGCAGAAGTGAGTTTTAAGAGTTTTCCTTGTCCTTTTTCTGTGAGAGTTCCAAGCCTGGGGTGGTCAATCATTCATTTACTAGTTAGGAACGATTATTTTAGAACATGGGAGCCTTGTTCCTACAAAGGGAGGCCAGTTGAGAACAGCTCCAGTTTCTTGCCTGTTGTCATTAGAACCGAGGTACGGTACTAAAAGCTACACAGGTTTCTCTTTCATTTACTTTACTCTTTTTCTTACCTCTAAAGTGTCTTAAATGCTTTATACACCCAAATTTAAGGTATTAGGCAATGATTGGGCTCACTATTCATATTATTCTAAATAGAGTTTGTTTTTTGAAAATGCTCTACATATAAATGTAGGTGACTGTGCTGTATTGTAACTTAAAAAGTGGAGCTGTTGTCCTACAGTAAGACTTGATGAAAGAAGACGTGTGTCATCCAGCTGGTAATTTCACACAAAAATCAAATCATTGTAATTGAAGAAATTTGGACAGTTATGTATATAAAAATTAACATATTTCTCTTAGAATCATGTGATAGAACTCTTACTAGATAAAAATATGGTTTTTAACATATCCAAAATATGTCACTTAATAATTGCCTCATGAAACGAATGGAAGACATACTGACGATGCTCTTTTTAAAAGAGAACATTCTTCCAAATGGCATCCTTTACCCTAGTTGATTTCTGTCACAAGTATATTTTGGCCATTGCTCTTCTACTGGCCCACCTGGTGGTCAGAATTTCAGATAATTTTGCAGTGGTTATATTGCTTTCATAAATAGTGCTTTTAGTTCATTTTGTTCCAGTTGGCTATACTTACTAGAATGTAGTTGGGTTGTACAAATTCTTGGAAATTTTGATGCAATTTAGAATTTGGTGTGTGTGCAGAGAAGATTGTATCTAAGTGTTTTTTTCTTTAACCATCCCTAGTTTAAATGTTTCTGGGAGGAAACCAGCTATTTATGAAATAGAGCCAGCTCAAGATCTGAGGACCTAAATCTTCCTAAATTTCTAGGCCAGGAATCCTAGAGGCCATCTAATTTGTTCTCCAATTCAACATAAAAATTTCCTCTAAAACTTCACTGACAGAGCCCTGGCTGGTGTAGCTCAGTGGATTGAGCGTGGGCCTGTGAACCAAAGCATCGCGGTTCGATTCCCAGTCAGGGCACATGCCTGGGTTGCAGTTCCCGGCCACGGACGCACAAAAGGCAACCACACATTGATGTTTCTCTCTCTCTCTCCCTCTCTCCGTCCCTTCCCCTCTAAAGATAAATAAATAAAATGTTAAAAAAAATTTTTTAAAAAGATTAAAACCTCACAGACAGAATAGAGACCCTGTACCTAAGAAAGGATTCCATCTTTTAGCTTGACAAGTTTATAGAAATAAAATAAAATACAATATGATTATGTAATATGTAATTTTAGAATGTATAACAAGTTTAAGCCCTGGCTGGTGTAGCTCGGTGGATTGAGCACAGGCCTGCAAACCAAAGGATCACGGTTCGATTCCCAGTCAGGGCCCATGCCTGGGTTGCAGGCCAGTTCCCAGCGTTGGGGACGCACGAGAGGCAACCACACATTGATATTTCTCTTCCTCTCTCCTTCCCTTCCCCTCTAAAGATAAAATAAATAAAATCTTTTTAAAAAGTTTGATAACTGTATTATAATTAATGAACATAATTTAAAAATATATTCATAGTTATAATTTATGTATTATTTTCTACTCAGTTTTGCCCTCTGAAATGACTTGGGATAAACCCAGTGCTTCTTGCATGAGATCACTTTGTGTATTTACAGTCATCTGACCTGCCCACTCCTACCCACACACTGTGAAAACTTTTCTCCATGTTCTTCCTACTATTTTTCCTATGATATGGGTTCCAGGCCATCCAGCAGTCTAGTGGCTCTGCTCTATATGTACACACCAATTTACCTATATTATTACTAAAAACGGGTACCCAGCACTATTCACTATTCTAGATGTGGTTTAACCAGCAAGGCAGAGGATCCAGGACTCGCCCTGACCTGGATCAGATGAGTGCGGCCTTCCACTTCTACAAGTCTGTGACTACATGACTGTCAGTGTGTCATGCAGATGTCTGACCTCAGTACTGTACTCATTTGGGGCCAGATACCCGTATTTTGCCACACATAGTGCACACTTTTTTGCCCAAATTTTTGAGGGGAAAATATGGATGCACGTTATACATGGGTGGTACTAATTCTGTATCTATATAAATGTTTTTAATTCTTTTATTTATGCTTATGGGTTAAAAGTGTAACTCTAGAAAGCAATAACAATATCCATGTGTTTAAAAATAAATGCTAACAGTCCTTTATAATACAACAAACAAGTATCTAAATATAAGTAAATAAAAAATGTAATTAAAACAAAAGATTTTTTTCCTGAAAGTTTGGGCCAAAAAACATGGTGTACATTTTACATGGCAAAATACAGTAACTCTTTGTTGGGGCGGGGGGTGGGGGCTGGCCTCCACTCACTAGATGCTGATAGCTCACTACCACCCCCTCTCCCCAGCTGTGCCCACCAAAAACACCTCCAGACATTTCCAAAGGTCCCCTGAGGGGCCAAATCGCCCCAGCTAAGAGGCACTGGTTGTGGCCCTGCCTCACTGCTGACTTACGCAATCCCCCCCACTTCCCTTCCCAGGGGTTGCTTATTGTCTATGTGTCCAGCTTTTTTTTTCCTACCCTAATTATAGGACCTCAAGTTTTTCCAGTTAGTTACTTTTCCTACTTCTATTCCAGCCTTATCAAATAGGGTAAATCTAGATTTTGTGTTTCAGCATACCAGGTATCCCTCCCTGCTTTGTATTCCCTCCACATTTTGTAAATAGCCTTTTGTGTCTGTATCTAAGAGACTGAAATAATGAGTAAGGCAGAGTCAGGTAAAGAGCCTGCTGTAGGCTTTTCTTGAGAACCACACCACCAGCACACCATGGTTCTGCACAGATTTTCACAACCAGCTTCCTTCAGTAGATCAGTTCACTTCATTCTTCACTGAAAGCTAGATATTCTACCAGTCCTGTCCAACAAGGGAAAATGGTTGGCTTTCATTATTGGTTTTTAAGGAGCCAGTGCTAATCACTGTTTCTTTATCAATTGCTTATACTGTCTATGGATTAACTTCTTTTAGACTCTACCCAATATTCAGAGCAATGTGATGGTCTTAAAATTTGAAGATCTATTTTTCCATTTTGTTTTTCCCTATGATTTTCACATCTCACTGAAAATTGGTTTTTTTGCCTTTGTCTCAAAAAACCTTGAGTTATCACTATGTGCAAAACATATTCTCATTTTTTTAGTTCTCTCAGGACCATGGGATATAATCAATAAGGCCTACACACCTGAATTCCTTTCTTATGCATCTCGAGATTTAAAACTCTTAATAGTAGTTTGTATTTCTCTTTTAAAAAATAAATTTCTAAGACTGTTTAACAGACATTCATTGAGTACCTGCTATATGTGGGCTTTGGCTAAGTTTTGGGGACAGCAGTGCACTGCCAGGCCCAAATCTCTGCCTCTGCGGACTTCACAGTAGGTCAGGTGGTTCATCCTGGACTTCCTCATCCAGGGAAGGGAAGGGGGGAAGCAGCAGGTTGAGGTGCACTGCCTGTGTGCCAACTGTACCTTATTGGGTACTCAGCAAACATTATCTCAATTAAATCTTATGAAAACTACATATATAGGTGGCCCTGGCTGGTATAGCTCAGTTGGTTGGAACATCATCCTGTAAACCGAAGGGTCTCAGGTTCAATTCCCAGTCAGGACACATGCCTGAGTTGCGCATTCAGTCCCTGGTTAGGGTGTTCATCAGAGGCAGCTGGTCATTGTTTCTGTCCCTCTCTCTCCATCCCATCCCCTTTCTAAGCATGTTCTCAGGTGAGGATAAAAATTAAAAAAATAAAAACTATATAGATGGGGATTGTTACTTACTTCCTCTTCCACTAAAGAAATTTTAAATTACTAATTTAAAAATCACTTTTACTCTGTTAATTTAAAAATGTTTTTAATAATTTAAATTTTAACAAATTAATAGTGAGGCATTTACTTCCATGGGCCAAGCAAAGAGATTAAAGAGCTGAAGTTACCCCAGAGAGAATCTGAAAAACCTACCTAGTTTTTGCCAATGTTGCCATCATAACAGTACTTTCATTATAGTTATCTAAAGTTCTTTTGTTTTGGTTTGTTTATTCACATTATTTCTCTTCAGAGTCATTATTATAAGCATGCCAAACTTTCAGGGAAGAAAACCCACCATAGGCAGTATGCATTGTGTATGTGGACCACCAGTGGTAACCACTCCTGCCTCCTGAGGTGGGTTTGTTTCACTGGCACTGAAACCACTCGGTTTAACTAGAACAATTGATGTTGTACTTCCTGATGTTCGTGTAGCTGTACTCCTAAATAATTTTTTCATTTTTCAAGATACTAGGATATTCTCTCCTGGTCTGACTGTACATTTTGGCAGTAAATTACTTGTTTTAAAATCTTTCTTTCACTATGCCATATACCTGAAACTAATACAAAATAATATTGCATGTAAAGTGTAATTTTTAATTTAAAAATTTTTTTAATCTTTCTTTCAGACTCTGATATTATTTCTTCCTTCCTTACATAGCTTTAAAATTGGCACTAAGAAATACTAATTTGACTTTATTGTTCTTCTGATATATTATCATCAAGACAGAGAATATGACATTTTTCTTAGAATCTCAGATCCCGAAAAATACAATCATAGCCCTTACGGGAAGACAAATGTTTTGATCTTCTCAAAAGTTTCCTTAGATTTTTGTATGTCAGGCAACCACAAAATATTTTATAATCTCAATTCTTAAATAGAAAGGCTATATGGTTTGATTTCTGAGAATGTTCTTGCTTAATAAAAAACATTTTCTGAGCCCTGGCTGGTGTAGCTCAGAGGATTGAGCACGGGCTCACAAACCAAAGGATCGCGGTTCGATTCCCAGTCAGGGCACATGCCTGGGTTGCAGGCCAGTTCCCAGCAGGGGATGCCCGAGAGGCAACCACACGTTGATGTTTCTCTCCCTCTCTCCTTCCCTTCCCCTCTAAAGATGAAATAAATAAAATCTTAAAAAAATATTTTCTGAGGCATGCAAGTCATAGACTCCTGAAAACACTGATTGCAGGCAATGGATTTTGTTCTGCATTGTCACAGAGCTGGGAATTTTTAGATTCTTTTGCTTCATTTGACTGAGGGTATGAATTATGGTGGTTGTTTCTCCCTTCCCTCAGCCTTAAATGCCAATTGTGATGCACACTAATTTTTGATAGTTTTTTCCTTATAGAGTGGTTGTATATAGTTTGTGTTGTTTACTCTGTACATGTAGGTGTTTTATAATATATCTATAAGGTACCTAAGTGTTGCTAAATGTAGATGTAGAAGAAACTATATGGTATCTGGATAATTAAAAGATTGTTCAGTGATACTTGTAATGAAGGAATACCAGCAAAGGTAACCAGATTTTGGCTGGGATTGCTGTGTATCTCCAGGAAGAAGAGGAGGGCTCAGAAGACGATAGCAACATGAAGCCAGACTTCGCAGTCACTCTGAAAACTGATTTCAGTGCCCGTTGCTTTCTCAACCAATTTGAAGATGATGCTGATGGGTTTATTTCCCCAATGGATGATAAAATACCATCAAAATGCAGTCAGGACACCGGGCTTTCAAATCTTCATGCTGCTTCAATGTATGTCATTTTGGTGGTGGTGGTAAAATAGTTGGGTGAAAATAACTTTCCTAAACAGTATTTTAGTCTTTGTACTTAAATTGGCAGATAAAACACAAGTGACTTACCTGGGATACATCTGTGTGGATAAACAGTAATTTTTTTAACTTTGGCTCAGTTTTTTATATGCTTCATCATGCGTTACTGGAGGGAGTGTCCGAGACCTTACTTATTACACAATCTGGTGTTCTCCATAAACAGCATCCTGTAATTCTGTACTCCATGGCCCATCATTTAACAGTCCCTGAGCACAGGTGTCATCTCTTTCTTTCAAATCAAAATATGAGAAAAGCACCATAGGATTTCACAAGTCCAAAGAATTCAGCAAAGCAGGAGCCTTGCTGCTGCCCTCGAAGCCATAGCTGTTGTCAGCGTTCCAGGGGACAGAAAACACCCATTTCTGCTGACCCTCAGTTCCTGCAACAGTTTTGCATTTACATGCTTTCCCCTATCAAGTTGCACATTCATTACATTTAGGACAACTTAGACTTAACTTTATTGAATTTTTTTTTCCCCTCTTAGACCAGAACTCTTGGAACACCTTCAGGAAATGAGAGAAGAAAAGAAAAGGATTCGAAAGAAACTTCGTGATTTTGAAGACAATTTCTTTAGGCAAAATGGAAGGTAGTGCATGTGTTTCCCTTCTCCTCCTCCTCTGCACACACACCCTTTATCTTTTCTCTCAGGTCTGTGTGGTGCCTCCTAGGTGGGACCCACTCTGCATCCTCCCTGCAGCCAAGTCCTGGTGTTTGTGCCCAGGGTCCCTTCGAGATTGGCTGTGCCCTGGTGGGGTTTGTGTGGTCCTTTAGGACCAGATGTTTCTTGGGTTGTGTCCAAGGCTGATGCAGTCTGAGCTAACCTCAACTTCTAATCTAAAATGATCAGCTTGAAGCTCAGTTTCCAGCCAACAGCACTGATTTGCTTTTGTATTTTGTCTTAAGAAACTAGAAGAAATAAGGAAGGAGTACTTTAAATCTTGCTGGTTTTAAAGCACATTTTAAAAGCAAAGATGATAGTTAAGTGAGAATGAAAAATATACAAGAAGCAGTAAATCCAGCTGATTAATAGAGTACTTTTCTCCAATGAGTTTTAAGGAACAATGGAGTCCTTAGGTAACTTTATGCTGAGAAATAGTCTTCCCTGTTTGCAAGTGACTACACACAGAACTTCTTGCTCAAGCCACAGCAGGAGACTAGGACAGAGCAGGGAACAATTCGAATCTCTTACTTTGGATATAAGTTTTATCATTTTCAATTGATTTTATTTTAATCCAAATTATCTAAACAGTGTAAGCATAGTTTCTTAGTAAGTCCCATTTCCTACTTCTCAAAAGTGTTAGGAAATAAAAGGACCATAAAAATTAACTTTGGCATTTAGAATGTGTTGTATTCCAGTTTATTTCAATTAATGTATACATTTATTTTTAGGATCTCTGATTTGGATTTGTCCTGTAATGACTTTCTCAAGATTTATAAATTTCAGACTTAAATATTTGCTTTTCTTTCTTCATGAGTTGTAAGAGATTTAGAAAATATAGGTAGGCAGATAAAAGAAATCATACCCAAAATAATACTAATACCCAAAGACAAACCAGGACTACTATTTTGATTCCAGTCTTCTTTCTAGGCATATTTTGGATTCATCTATTTATCTTTTTTTTTCCATATAATTGTAGTCACATTATGTACAGGTATCTTATACATGAGGAGCTATACAGAACTCTATAAACTTCACGAGTATTCAGAAAGTATAATGGATGGGAACTTACAATCACGGTAGAGGTTTAGAACTATGAGAGACTTCAGATGTCATAAAGTCTGCCTCACCATCTGTATCTGAGTGAAGACCTCAGGGGGCACGGCTGGAGCTCTGCCACCTGCCCTGTTCCCTCACTGCCCTGTGCCAAGAAGCCACCTAGAATCATCTCCTTGAACAAGGCAGGGCAGGAATAAATAAGTTAATTTTCTAGTTTATTTAACAAAATAAATAAGGCCATGCTCTTCCCTTTCCATATTTGTTCTTGAATAAAAAGGAAGTCTCATGTCTGAATGTGCATTTTAAAGTGAAACGAGCAGCAGGATGGCGCCACCTGATGGCGGGCAGCAGCTTTGCAGTGGGACTGCCTTCCCACCGCTTTCAGCCTGCATGGAGTGTGGGTGATGGGACCCGCACCGACGTCATCCTCATGGTTAAAGTACATATCGTGGAGACAGATCCACTTAGCACAGTGCCTGACTTGACAATAAGCCCTTCATTAATACTTGTGCATATAAAAAATGCATATAAAATTACTCAGTCAACTGTAAAGTCTTACTAGAATTATATGATTCAATTGTAAAATTCCAAAACTAATTTTATAATAGTTAGAAGTATTAACTGTTTTTTTAAAAAACCTGTAAATTATGGTGCACCAATTGCTAATTAGAAATTTAATGGTTAATTAGATAAAATACATAAAAGTGAGAAAGCATTAAATGTAAATAAAGGATTTCAGTGTATAGAGATTCTTAATGTGAATTCATAAACACCAGCAGCAGAGAGAAGAAATTTCTACATTTCTTAGTCTTTCATATCATTCTACGAGATGCTAGATTAACTATAAAAACTCAGTCACATAGTGCCTTTGGGGGGGAAAGCTGTCCTTCACTGCCTGTGCAAACCCAGCTCCAATCTTGACACCAAGTGACATTTGGCCACACTGATTCTACAGGTTGATAAGCTGCAAAGTCCCCACATGCTGATAATTCACCTGCTGAACAGTGTCCTCCAGGAGACAGCCAATGATCCACAGTCCCCTTTCCCTTTGTTTCCATTAGAAATGTCCAGAAGGAAGACCGCACTCCTATGGCTGGAGAATACAACGAATATAAGCACATAAAGGCAAAACTGAGGCTCTTGGAGGTGCTCATCAGCAAGAGAGACACTGATTCCAAGTCCATGTGAGGGAGCAGCCCCAGCTCGAGTGAGGGGGAGTGAAGGGGGCTGGCGACACGGTGAATGCGCTCCCCCCCACCCTGGTAAATAGCAGCTTTGCAGAAACTGGAAGGCAGCCTTAGAGCTAGACCTTGAAGGATGGAGCCCTTCCGCCTACAAGCCTTTGGAATTGGCCCTAGATTGAAGAAGGCAGCTTGTCCTGACTTAGGAATTTTGTAAGGGAAAGTCAAGATTCCTGTGCTCGTGTGCATGTGGAGACACTGCAGTGGAACGTTTACTAACACTAGCAGTGATGAGGCACTACGTTGGGACACACTCATCTGCAGAGAATATGCACTGTTCTTCCATGGGTAATGGAGAAGCAAGAGACCATTCTCACTGTAACCAGCTCAGGACATCCTGGAGCCAACTTGCTGCACAGGTTGCTACTCCCTGGATCTCGTAGAGTGGGAACGTGCTTCGGAGCCCTGTTTGCTGCCTCACCCATTCCTGTGACCTTTCCACAGAGCTGCTCCTTCCCCGAGTCGTGTGAATTGTGTCCCATCAGCTCTCAGGTAGATGGAAGCTGCGTCTGCCCGGAATGGCAGTGCAAACATCTATTTGACAGTGTGTTTCTTCAAGACTTCCTCGGCTGACGAAGAACTGTGATCCCTGTAGGACTGGATCACCTGCAGAGGACAGGGGGAATATAGCAGGAGCTATATTAATGCTGATTTTTAAATCAGGTAACAGGGTGAACAGCCTAGAGAATTTGTTCCCAAACGTTGACTGCACTTTATCAGTCTCGGAGTGCAACGTCAGACATGAAGCAAGCGAGGCCAGCATGCTATGGCAGCCTATGTGGAGTTCGGTTTCGATTTTGCACTAGCCAAATGTAAACGCCCTTGCTTAATTCTTAGCTGAAGTGTAGCGGGGAGGGAAGGGGGAGAGGGAGAGAACCTGTGTTCTCAGCCATCTGAGGTCTTACCAGACTTAATTTTTTTTTAAGTAAACCTGCACTAAAATCGCCTCACTGAGGGGTGAACATAGCCCTTGGAGCTCAGCCCAAGGCACATTCTAAATCACACTATTTTCAAGATCATATATGAAACGAACAAACAATGGTGTGTAGCCATTTATGATCATAATTTTTCCAGAGGCCACGTCACAAAGCTGTCTATATTAGACATTTTGGAGGGACCAGGGAACTTAAGACCCTAAATCATTCATCTCTTCAGTGCACTGACTCACTTGGTGATTTGTGATTTGTCATTAGTTTTTAACTTTTTATGTCTGCCCCGGGGGAGAATGGGCTCAGTCCTGCCTGTGCATCCTGGGCCCGCCTGCGCACTCTCCACACACCGGCATGGCACCCTTGCCAGGAGAAGGCATTTCAGCTGCTCTACCTGCTGAAGACCATGTTGCAGGTGATCAGGATGCCCGCCTCTATGCTGTACCATTGTGTGAGTGTGTGTGTGTGTGTGTGTGTGTGTGTGTGTGTGTGTGTGTGTGTGTTAAAAAGAAGAGAAAGAAAATGTAAAATTCTGCTGGCCAGTTGTCAGTTTCAAAAATGGGTTCTTGAGAAACTGGTCAGATTGTGTTTATAGCAGCGTTTCTGTTGCTGAAATGAGGGGCCCCTCTGTCAGTTGAAAATTAAGTTGGGAGTGGGTGAGGAAGGACGCCTTCAAGTTTGCTCCTGAAAGTGTTTATGTAGACACAGGAGCATGTGTTGGAAGTGCCCTGGTTTAATCTATACGGTTAATGATGGTACCTAATCCTACAAATTTAAATGTATATGAAAATATAGTTTGGTATTCTCTGCTCTACTGTTTACATTGCAGATGGCTATAATTTCCAGGAGTTATATTATAAGTAAAATGCACTTTTAGGACATTTTCTATTTTTGAAATCTGAACATTAATCATTCATATGACCAAAAATTGTTTTTTAAAAGAAATGTGTAGTCTGTTCTTTGTAATTATTCTTAAATAAGCTGTACTATAAATCATTACCAGTTAACTTTAAAAGGCACATCTGTTTAAGAGTATTGCTTTGAAAATGCTAACATGCTATAGAATTTAAAAAGAGGAAAAGCTATATAAATGAGAAGCTTTTAAATATTTTGAAATCTACTGTTTCTGCCAAAGGTAAATTAAGTAAAAGATCTATTCAGAAAACACCATTCAAATTTATATGCTTGAATAAAAGAAAACACCAAGTTATAGTAAAAGAAATTGTGTATGGAATGTTGTGTTTTCCTTTGGAATTTCTAATAATCTATATACTTCATAGAACAGCACCCAGACCCGGGCAGAGGGAAGCCCTGTCACACTACCAGGCCCTGTCTGCAGACCTGTTAGTTGGCGGTGCCTGCCAGAAGTGCTGAGGCGAGTGTGTTGCCAACAGCAACCATTTCTGCAGCCCAGGGTCTCAAGGCTCTGGAGGCAGTGTCTTAATTAGCTTCCCACAGAAAACGCTAGACTGTGTGGTTTTCTTCCTTTGCTTTCTTAGGAATGTGTCTGTGTTTATTACCACATGCCAACCAAATAAATATCAAGGGTTATTTAATAACAGTAAGTAAAGGGAAAGCATGGATAAACTTGATTGTGTGATTGTAAGAATTAGAAGAGGCTTGTAATTTTTACAAGAATTTGCTTTTATTGTGCTTAGTCTGGAATAAACATTGAAATAGATGTTTATATGAAGTATGGTCTCATTATTGCATGTCATCTTTGAATTATTTACTTCAAATCTCACTTTTCAGTCATGAATGCACAAGGTTTAGCATGAAGGGTCTGCTTAGACGTTTTCGAGACAGCCGAAGTTTGTCTTGAGCTGTGAAAAAGCTGGCCCAGTCTGTGATCTCCAATTCAGAGAAAATTTCCATGAAAGGCCAAATCAAATTAGATTTCTTTCCTTGGGTTACCAGTCTGCAGCCAGGATTAGCATCACCAAGGCCGGGAGCAGCAATGTCTCCATCTGTAACATCGGTGTGATTTTTGCTTTGTTTCACTCTGATGCAACATTGCACGGTGGTAGGTGGCAGAAGAACCTATTGTAGCATGTGTTTGCTCCCAGCTCTGGCACTCCTAGCCCAGGACAAATGCATCAGGGCTGTGCTTGGTCCTAAGTGTTGCACTGAGATGTCCGGAGGCCAGCAATCTCAGAGCCCCTGAGGGCTGAGCATTTGCTCCTGTGGCTGAACTTGGAATTCCTTGTAAGGCATATATTTACATTTATTATGAGAATCAAGGGCTGGCCATGGTGCCAATTAATTTGGTTCTTTCTGGGGCTGCCTGGTTCTCAGTAGACAGAATTGGGCCCAGGATCTAGAACTGATCACAGATTTATAAGGAAAATCAAATTTTAACCTTTGTTGATTAGGTTTTTTAGTGCTTCTAAATCTGATAATGAAGATGCCATTTCTCTAAGGGTAACATCTTTCACTTTAATAATTGAATGCCATAAACTGTGAGCTGCTGATGGTAGTCTAAATTCTACTTTGCTTCCAAGAGGGCTCTCCCCGACACATTGCTTCTGGACTTCCGCCCTGTACGGGGAAGGGGCAACTTCCACACCAAGATGGGCATGGCCTTCGTGTCCTTGTTCAGTATCCATGTGGGTAAATCAACAACGAGGGACGGAACTGTACTACAGTGTTGGAGCCGTGTTTCCTCTGAAGTCCATGGGTTTCAGAAAAACCAGAATGTGCTTTCCTTTCTTGTTACTCCCTTCTCCTCCCCCCTCCACTTGACCCTCCAAATGTCCTGAAGAGCATATTTTGTCCAAAGACAGGGCGGCCCATGTGGCCGACTCCCAACAGGAGCGCTGCATATGTTGCTACCACGTCGTCGATCACTTTCCTGACAAAAGATTGTGCTCCTGTGGGCACCCGCATTCTTCCACCATGACCCCTCGTGATAGGTCTGTGTAGACAGCCTGAGATCGAGTACTGATTTGCACAGACCTGTATGTAAAATGAACTGTGTACATCCAAAACTCATGTTGCTATGAAGCTGCAATTGTCTCTAGAGAATCTCATTTTGCCTGGAGTCCAGCCAATCCTGGTCATGTGTGTGGCTCAAGAAATCGTTTTGGCAGATCTAATTCTCCATCCAAAAGTACCTCCCCAGTCACAAAAATCTCCAAGAGTACATACAACTGTAGTAAATGAAACAGGGCCAGAACAATGTGTACATGACATGTAAGCAGAAAGCATTTGAAATTCGAATCTTTTTAAAAATATAAACTGAAAAATGTGCATTTTTGTACATGACTGTATTTCGTATAACCTTAAATAAAATATTTCAAACTGTGAATGTTCTGAAACTTTTGACAGCATCAGGAACGTGTGACTGAACTGCCTGCCTGTGGGGCCTGGCCTTCCCCTTCAGTGACAGGTCCAGCTGCTCCCTTAGCTCCTCAGAAGCCTCACAGGGATTCAGGTTTTGTCATCTGTCTCCTGGGAGTGCACCAAAAAGCAAGGCAGCTTGGGTACTAGCTAGACATGCCCATGGTCATAGGTAGGAAAATGGGCTTGTGCTGTCTGCTTAGCTGCCTTTATTAAAATAACTCAGAAGAGGCTGAGGCACAGTAAGAAAAATAACAAAGTGTAAGTTTGTTTCCACAGTCTGTTTTGCCATCAGGCATAAATACATCATCCATTTACTACTATGAAGCTAAGATGGTCACCAGAAAACTGTGACTTCAGAGAAAAGGCACATTTCACCCTTTGTGTCACCTGTCACAGGCCAGGCGCTCCCCCAGGAAAGCCTTGAACAGCCTTCAGAGCCCCTGCCCCACCTTCCGACAGAGATGCAACACCTCCCTGGCACTTTGGTTTGCCGGTGTTCTTCAGACTGTGCATATTGTAGATGCTGTGCGTGCCAAAAGTAAATGTGAAAAATATATTCAACTTGAACGGTTTTTTGGTTTTTTTTTTTTTTTTTTAATGAAGGCTGAGAGTAAGGACCTTGTCCTGACCCCAGGATTCAAGCTGATATCTGGCGTCAGAGTACAAAGACTCATTACTGCTAATGACGGTACAATTTAATGCCATTCTGCCAAGACTGAATAATTTCACTTTTGAAACACTGGGTCCAAAGTAGTAAAACGCAGGCATAAGTGGCAGGCAGTAGTTAGTGACCCTCATTCCATAAGTCACACATGATGGTGCCGCTCCGAGGACCAGGTCCCCCAGGGTCTGCGGCCTGTGACGGCCTGGTGCCCCCAAAGCCCCCAGCAAAGGTCTTGCTCCTAATCCTGTAATAGTTCTGTGGACCACCTGCACGGGACCTTCGGTGTGGAGACTTCCGCACAGTGGGGCTGGAGGCTGACGGGGAGAGGCAGTTCCTTTCGATACTTTTTTTTAATTATATTTTATTGATTATGCTATTACAGTTGTCCCATTTTCCCCCCTTCATTACCCTCCACCCTGCACACCCCCTCCCACCCATATTCCCCCCTTTAGTTCATGCCCATGTGTCCTAAGTTCTTTAGCTTCTACATTTCCCACACTACTCTTGCCCTCCCCCTGTCTATTTTCTACCTACCATCTATGCTACTTGTTCTCTGTACCTTGTCCCCCTCTCTCCTCCTCCCACTCCCCTATTGCCAACCCTCCATGTGATCTCCATTTCTGTGTTTCTGCTCCTGTTGTAGTGGTTTGCTTAGTTGGTTTTTGTTTTAGGTCTGGTTGTTAATGCCTGTAAGTTTGCTGTCTTTTTACTGTTCATATTTTTTATCTTCTTTTTCTTAGATAAGTCCCTTTAACATTTCATATAATAAGGGCTTGGTGATGATGAACTCCTTTAACTTGACCTTATCTGAGAAGCACTTTATCTGCCCTTCCATTCTAAATGACAGCTTCGCTGGATAGAGCAATCTTGATGTAGGTCCTTGACTTTCATGACTTGGAATACTTCTTTCCAGCCTCTTCTTGCCTATAAGGTCTCTTTTGAGAAATCCGCTGAGTCTGATGGGAACTCCTTTGTAGGTGACTGGCCCCTTATCCCTTGCTGCTTCTAGAATTCTCTCCTTCATTTGAATCTTGGGTAATGTAATTATGATGTGCCTTGGTGTGTTCCTCCTCGGGTCCAACTTCTTTGGGACTCTCTGAGCTTCTTGGACTTCCTGGAAGACTATTTCCTTTGCCAGATTGGGGAAGTTCTCCTTTATTATTTGTTCAAATAAGTTTTCCACTGGTTGCTCTTCTTCTTCCCCTTCTGGTACCCCTATAATT
>PVKU01013484.1:0-28525 GCA_004027475.1 Anoura caudifer | reverse complement strand
TCCAAAGTATAAATAGAACATTCAATTAGTAAAATAGGCAAATACTTTTGAAAACAGCACTTAACACTCTCATTGATTGTGTATTCTGTGATGGACACTCTCAAGAGCAGGGACATTGTCTGTCTCATTCCCTGCTCTGTCTCCACATTTACCCTGATGCACATTTAAAGGAATGAGTGAGTGAATGAATGAATGAATGCATGAACAAACGAACATGTGTATCCCAGGGAAAAATCAAGGATGTTACAGCGATTCACTGCTAGTGGTAAGAAGGGTGGTTATAACATGGGGTCACTGGGGCAGAGGGGTGGGGAGACCTAAAGTCAGGGAAGCAGTGGAAAGCATAAAAGCCCTGGACTCTCGGTGCCGGGCTGAGGGGGTCTGCACACCCCGTGGACAAAGCTCCATTGGAGAAGGGTCTGCACACCCATGATGTTCTACATATTTACATGGAACGGGAGTGGGGGACCTGAGCCAGTGAAAACAAGGAAAGCTCCTTAATGAGGAAGCAGGGGTGGGGGGCTCTGATGGAGATGAGGGCGGGGTGTTTAGGAGCACGGAGACTGTACGACCTGTGTGTGTGTGTGTGTGTTTAACAGCTTAATTAATATATACATACTTACTCAACCGTGCAAGTGGCTCATTGAAAGTATACAGTTCGGTGGCTGTCAGGATATTTACAGAGTGTGCAACCTTGACTGTCAGACCTGTGGAGTCCGACACTAATTACATCACTCATCTCCCCTCTGTGGATGTATGAATGTGTGTATGTGTGCCCATGTATGTGCTCACTCATGGGACAGCAAGCCTCTGGGACGTCCAGATCCATCCTCTCTTCAGTAGGATTGGTAATGTCCTGGTAAAACTGGTGAATTTTTCCTGAGAGCTCACTGAATTATATTTTATCTGAGATATTGCCTGAAATCTCATAATAAGCTATGGGAAAAAGTCATATGTCACCATTTCAGGTGACAAATGAATTGCAATATTATGACTTTCAGTGAAAAGTTTGCCAACATTAAACTCACTTTAATGATGTACAGTCATTTGTTCACAACTTACATATGCTTTTCTGAGGTTAGCTAAGCTCCGGCCATTTTAAAAAAAATATTCTATTTATTGATTTATAAATATTTTTTATTTATTTATTTTTAGGCAGAGGGAAAGGGAAGGAGAAAGAGAGGGAGAGAAACATCAATGTGTGATTGTCTCTCGTGTGTCCCTTATGGGGGACCTGGCCCACAACCCAAGTAGATGCCCTGACTGGGAATCAAACCAGTAACCCTTTGGCTCACAGGCCAGCATTCAGTCCATTGAGCCACACCAGCCAGGGCTATTTGTTTATTTTTAGAGAGGGGGAAGGGAGGGAGAAAGAGAGGGAGAGAAACATCAATGTGTGGTTGCCTCTTGTGCACCCCGTACTGGGGACCTGGCTGGCAACCCAGGCATGTGTCCCAGCCTGCAACACCCTGGTTCACAGGCTGGAGCTCAATCCACTGAGCCACACAAGCCAGGGTGCAGCCATTCTTTTAAAAGTGGAAACATAACTATTTAAAAGTCTGGCAAAATGTGGCTTACAGAAATTTTTATTTTAGAAAGTAACATAATCTAGTTTACTGACATGTCCAGGAAGGGAGTGCAAACATTTTCATTGTTTTTGTGTTTCTGTACCATAGAATCACGCAGTGTGTGTGTGGTCACACACTTTTCTATATACGTTTACATTGGCACAAGCAACTCAGTTACCTATAACAGTCTTCGGAGAATTCAGAATTAATAATACGTGTTGACTACTAGTATATTTAGTAATATACTAATGTATACTTTACTATAATTATATATTTTATTGCATGTAATATATATCAAATATATGTTTATGTATAATTTATGTATGTCATATATATTCATATACTTATATGTTATTTATATGAAGTATATATCAAATACATAAACCACATATAAATATATACTGTATGTTATAGGCTATTTATAAAACATATAATGATAATATAGATCTAAATGGTGGTATAATATATAATTTATATGTATACAATTATAACTGAGGACATTCATTCCTAAATATTTTTCTGAGAGTTGTCCTATTTGTGGACCAAGTTTTCAAATTTTCTGGCATTAATAACACTGTGGTCTCCCTTTACATCCATTTCTGTTGTGCATGTTGGGTAGACTTGTGTGCAACCGGTGTTGTCATGGTGGGGCTGTGACTCACTGGCCCCGCAGAGACGCGCCTTCTGTCCTGACAGTGGCTCCATGGCGGAGCCAGGGTTCACCGCCCTGCAGCCCTGAACCAGCCAGAAAGGGCCAGGACCAGGTCTGCTGGCGGCACAGGGCCAGTAACTGGGAAGGAACCAGAATGAAACCGTCGGAACCAAAGCCCACTGCCGCAGGACAAATCCGAAAGCAAGTCCTAGAGCACCCTGGAGAGAAGGGACATGCAATTGTTCTTTAGCCAAAGAGGCTCAGAGACAGGTACCACTTCAGCGGCCACAGGAGTAGAGGGACTCCCTGACTTTTGTCACGTCCTAGCAGAGGCCTGGTGCAGGGCAGAGTCTGCGGTGTTAGTGACGGGAGAATTACAGGAGGAAGCTGAACCCAGCAGCTGCCCTCTGCGTTGGTGCAGGTGGAATGGGGACATCCTGCCGCATCTCAGCCCCAAGGCCCAGTTCCTTCCGATGTCACCACATCCCATCCAGGACCTTGTCTGGAGGTTAGGCTCGCTTCCTATCCTCACCTCATTCCTCTGCAGAAATGCCAGAAAACAGGAGCATGGTGACTGGCCTTTTTTTTTTTTTTTTAAATTAAATGTGTTGGGGTGACATTGGTTAATAAGATCACACAGGTTTCAAATGTCCATTTCTATGATACATGTCTGTATATTGCGTTGCATGCCCACCATCCAGCCCACCTTGCTGAACTTCTGTTTAAAAAAAGGGAAAAATATTTTACTCTGTGTATATAGAAAGAAAAAAAAAATACATGTATCTTTGTAAGAATCTCTCTTCTGAGGGATTTGGTTAAAATGATCATTAAAAACATAATACACAATATTGAGACATTTTTTGTTGTCCGTTTCTTTATTGTTACTGTGCTATTAAAGAGCAGTAAGACATAAGTTAACCTTGGACAAACTGAGACAAAAATATGTGAAATTTCACCCTGTGCCTGATGCACAGGAAAGAGAGAAAGTGGTGGAACTGAGCAAACGTTGGGAGAAGGACCCCCCTCAAGGGGGAAAGAAGACAGTCAGAATGGATCTGGGAAGCCACTTCGTACAAAAAGCCCGGGGTTCCAGCTCCAGGCTGCCTTTCTTGGTCCAAACAGTAGAAGTTAGCCCTTTCTCCTGGAAACATGTATCTTTTCACCTATTCTTTGTGCTAGAGTCATTGTGAATGTTTTACTCGACTAACCTATGTTCATCCTGAGAGGGATTCCCATATATGGAAAAAAATGTTTTATATTCACGAGACAATAAATACAGAACGGTTCATGAGCATTTAGGTGGGGCTGTGCCCTCACTGCTTCCCCACGGACGGACGTGCTCAGCTCAACACTCAGTGCCCTGCGGAGCCGACTCTGCCCGGTCCAGGGTCCTGGGCACGGATGCTTCCACGGGGCACCCGGAATAAACTGGCACACACAGGGCAGTGCGTTCTTGATACCACACCCTTGTGAATCTATCTCCAAAAATACTTTCCTATTTCTCCACTACAGGGCTATTATGCAGACTAATTAGCAACTTGAATGCAATGTTTACTATCTTTGAAAGATAGATGTTGAGTTCTAAATAAGTTATTTTCAAGTCATCTATTAGAATAAACTCTGTGTCTTTCTGTGTCTCAAGAATGTAGGGGGCTGAAAAGCTAGGATATTTCCTCCCATGAGAAAGAATTGAATTCATTTTAAATGTTTAAGTTTATGGCTATTCTCTGTATAGCTAGAATCACAATGAAATAAGGAAAGCATAGTAAGGAAGTATTTAAAATTAGGAAATTTCTTTCTCTGGAAAGAAAAAATCTAAGAGACAGATTTTTAATCCATGAGTGAAATTTTTATTATGCAATGCTCTTAAAAAATTCTTTAAAGGAAACTAAATTTTTCTAAAATAAACTTATTTCATAATGATTTTTGAGGAAACCTCTTTCAGTTTAGATGTTTACAGGGGTGTCAGACTCATTTTCACCGGGGGCCACATCAGCCTCGCGGTTGCCTTCAAAGGGCCGAATGTAATGTTAGGACTGTGTAAATGTAACTACTCCTTAACCAGGGGCAAGGAGCTTGGTGTTGCCACCGGGTAGAAACAAGGGCACAGTAAGACAAGGTGGAGGACTGGATTCAGCCTGTGGGCCTTGTGTTTGCTACCTGCAATCTAGAAGGAATTCTTAGGCATTTTAGAAGCAAGAGAAAGTAAATTTAAAGTATTTTTCCCTGATGTGTAATGCATATTTATAATCTACAGATTGAAAAACAAAATCATATTTTGGATCTTTAAGACCTGACTTAGCAAAAAGCTAATTTGCTTTGAGGCCCTTTGATGCATTTAATTTAATTTATTGGAAGCAAATTAATGTAAAATGATAAAATAATTATTAAAATGGAAATGAAAGAAGGGGAGTGAAATAGATCAACAGAGGGGGGAAGTGGTTGATTAACGTACTTCACGGAATAATTCCCAACTTAATCACATTAAATCTAATTGTTACCGCACAGATTAATTGGAAAGATAGCTTTGCTTCCTGACGGAGAAAGGGAACAAAAAGGATTAAAAAAAAAAACAAAAAAAAAAACCAGAATGTCAGTGGGAGAAATCCAAGAGTAAATTGATCATGGAAACCAAAATGGGCTTCTTAAGGAGACACTGCCCCTTGGCAATCCCCAATGAAAACTTGTTAAATGAATGTCACATGGCTTTGGAAAACTAATTGTAGTTTGCGAGGCATCCATATTCAAGCCAATAAATACATATTGAATGAACGCTATTTTCAAGACATGAAACTGCTCATCTGTCTTCCAGCTGATTAGGTTTTGCTGGTACCTAGAGCAACGTCGAAGCCAAGTCCTATCGATCAATGGCAGTCCCCATTAAAATGGTAATGAACAATCCGTGCAGTATATACCTTGATCTATTTTCTTATGCTGAGAGTGATGAATGTGTAAAGTCGTACAATTTACAATAATCTGACTACTTACATGTATTCCACCAGCAGGATTAATTTCGTATCACTACATATTGCCATAGTTTCAAACTTCTGCGAAATCAATGTGCAAGTTTTTCATTGTTGTTTTAAAAATTTGTGATTGAAAAAAAATTGCTATTCCAAAATTAATCTGAAGGATATGGGGATTATTCTGAATATTGTAGAATTTTTTAGACTCATTTAAAACTTTTTCAAAAGTGGGGATTTTCTCAATGGGAAAAGAGTCTTTTGTTTAATTCTGCCCATTTCTCTCCATCTTTAGTGATGTCAGTTTAATCTAAATTTCTGTCATCTTTCTTCTGGACTATACAGGAGTCTTCTAGCAGGCTTTTCCTCACCCAGTTTCTTGTCATCTTCCTCTTTATTCCCCAAACCGTGTTCTGGGAGATCTTGAAAAGAAATATGTAAAATGAATCATTTCACACCCAACAACATATTAGAAAGTGTACAGGATAAGGCATAGATTTGAAAATGTGAATCAGCATAGTGATCATAAGCATAAATGCATAGTCATAGCTTTTGGCAATGTGGCTCACTGGTTACACTGAAGATTCCTTACATTAAAAAGCAATCAGAAAAAGAAAGAAAGAAAGAGAGAGAGAGAGAGAGAGAGAGAGAGAGAGAGAGAGAGAGAGAGAGAGAGAGAGAAAGAGAGAGAAAGAGAAAGAAAGAAAGAAGCAAGCCCTGGCTGAATGGCTGAATAGCTCAGCTGGTGGAAGGATTGTCCTGAGCACCAAAAAGTTTGCAGGTTGGATCCCCAGTCAAGTCACATCCAGGAGGCAGCTGATCAGTGTTTCTCTCTCATCTTTCCCTTTTTTCTAAAAATCAATAAACATACCCTTGGGTGAAGATTTAAAAAAAAAAAGAAAGAAAGAAAGAAACCAGATCCTCTATAAACTGGATTATCATATCTTTTTTGGTAGTGTATTTTTGGGGTCATGGAACTTTAGAAAAACTCAAGTGTGCTCAACCTCATTTTCCAAAATCCATGCCACACAGTGGCGGTAACTTAAAGACGGATGTTTTCTGAAGGACAGGGATGAAATGGGGCTTTGGGGAAATTGACCTAGGATTATTGGTCTTCTGAGTCACCCACTTGGGCTACCTCCTTTTCTGGTATTTGTGACATGGGCACAGTCCCAGGCTCCTGAAAGAACTAGTTAATGTGTGAACTGCACTGAGATTTTTGAAGATTCTTGATGAATATTAATGGTAACTGAGATTTCAAGACATTTGACTTCACTGAGGAGTTTTATTGTCATGACCTCTTTAAAAATCCCGTTACTTCTGGAGATGCATTAGCAGTGTGGGGAATTGCTAATGACAGACTGATTTTTAAGGGAAGATAAGTAGAAGGATATTAGAGACTTCTCTCATATGAAGTCAAAACATTTACGATAACTCTGAACTTCAAAAAGAAATAGTAGAAGTGAGTGTTTGAACACAGGGATCTTTTCCAACTATATTATGACTGAGTCAAAGCGTGGGAAGTGATAGAATGGGCTTATTTTAGTTTATTTCTATGGGACATTGCGATTTGGCAGAGCAAAGGAAAAAGAAAACGATGGTACGTAAGCAACTGTGAGGGCCTACTTGTTATAACAATGGATGTCCTGCCTGCGTTTCTTGCTATCATCGGGAGAATGAGACTTCTCTCTGGAAGCAATGGAGGAGAAAACACCTTTCTCCTTCGGTTGGCAGGATGTCCGTATTCACAGGGCTGTTCTTTCAATGCAACAAAAACTGCTTTCGGGTAAACAGAAGGTTGAGATGGGAAGGCTTGCCCGCTTGTGTGCTGTACTTTCCCACGGAATAGTCTGTTTCTCCTTTGGGTCCATATAAAACTTTTTTTGACTTCTCCTCCCTGGAAAAGCTGTCCTTCTCAGTCACCAGTTCCCACCTGCAGATCAGCTAGCGATTCTACAGAGGGATCTTCTCGGATCTTAGTTTGTATGTTTACTCTTTTTTTTTCTTCCTTTTTTTATTGTTGTTCAAGTGTGGTTGTCTCCATTTTCCCCCTACTGCTCCCCCTTTGGCTTTGTCCATGTGTCCTTTATACATGTTTGTTGATGACCCTGCCCCTTTTTCCTCGTTATCCCCTCCCACACCCCCTTGGTTACTGTCAGTTCTTTATTTCCATGTCTCTGGTTATACTTTGCTTGCTTGTTTGTTTTGTTCATTAGGTCCCACTTATAGGTGCGATCATATGGTATTTGTCTTTTACCACCTGGCTTATTTCACTTAGCAGAATGTTCTCCGGGTCCATCCACACTGTCACAAAGGGTAGGAGTTCCTTTTTTCTTTCTTCTGTGTAGAATTCCATTGTGTAAATGTATCATAATTTTTTGATTCATTCATTAACTGATGGGCACTTAGGTTGCTTCCAGACTTGGCTATTGTAAATTGTGCTGCTATGAACATTGGGGTCGTAGGTTCTTTTGGATTGGTGTTTCAGGGTTCTTAGGGTATAATCCCACCAGTGGAATTGCCAGGTGAAAAGGCAACTCCATTTTTAGTTTTCCGAGGAAATTTCATACTGCTTTCCACAGTGGCTGCACCAGTCTGCATTCCCACCAACAGTGCACTAGGGTCCCCTTTTCTCTACATCCTCATCAGCACTTGTTGGTTGATTTGTTTATGATGGCCATTCTGACTAGTATAAAAGGGTATCTCACTGTGGTCTTAATTTGCATCTCTCTGATGGCTAGTGATGCTGAGCATCTTTTCATGTGTCTCTGGGCCCTCTGTATGTCCCCCTTGGAGAAGTGTCTGTTCAGGTCCTTTGCCCATTTTTTAATTAGGTTGCTTGT
Source organism: Anoura caudifer (assembly GCA_004027475.1). Lineage (NCBI taxonomy): Eukaryota > Metazoa > Chordata > Mammalia > Chiroptera > Phyllostomidae > Anoura > Anoura caudifer. The sequence goes on along the minus strand of PVKU01013484.1, from coordinate 20,499 downwards.
CTTCCTGGAGTGGAGTCCTGTGAGTTCTTTATATATTTTGCAGATCCAAGCCTTGTCCAAGGTATCATTTGCAATTATATTTTCCCACACAGTTGGTTCACTTTTCATTTTGCTGATGTTTTCTTTAGCTGTGCAGACACTTTTTATTTTGATGCAGTCCCATTTGTTTATTTATTCTTTCCTTTACATTGCTTGCCTTTACTTAATCCTGATGGTTTAACTTCTTTCCATTGTCAGTGTATATGTCGGATGTTTTGTTGGGCACCTAAAACTATAATAGTGAGCAAGACATCCGTGGTCCCTGTCTTCATAGAGCATCTCACGCAGGATTTTGTGTGAATATTAAATATACAGTCTATGGCTTATGCTTCCATAGAAATGGAGCATTTGCATTGGCACTTGTGAACATCTGTGAACTACTAGCTCACTAACTCCCGAAGTGTCTTTTGGAAAAAAAATACTGTATTTTAAAATTAGACCAGGTTTGCCTGTAGTTGAATGCCAACACAGTGGTCAGTGGCTGGGGAAGAGGGTGGGGGGTTGTAATTCAAACAGATTAGAAGGGTTTCTTTGCAATCACTTGGGACAATTACCTTAGGGAGTTTTGGAAATTATCTTGAATGTTTATAGGGAGAGATGAGTTGGACGCTTTTGAACATTTAGTCTTTTGTGTATGTGTGTGGCTGAAAGGAAGCCTGTCATTAAAAGAGAGAGAAATAGAAGCGAGTTAAGAACCGAACTAAGGGATCTGCCAAGGTCTCTTAACTGGTTAGTGGCAGAAATAGAAATCGAAGCTCTTCCCACTTTACCTACCATTGTCCCCATTGCTACCCTCTCACGAATTTGTTGTTTCCACCAACCGCCTGGTAAAAAGAGGACTCTCAGAACAGTTTCTCGTATCTTTTAAAAAGGCAAATACCTTCACAGGGTCCACAGGAAACAGCCTGTGCTTGTAAAGCTGGGGACCGGGAGAAACTTGTTCTCACCCATCTGGCCTTTCCTGTCCCCTGCTCATGCGCGGGGGGCAGAGAACTAATAGCAATAATGGAAGCGATGTCCTTGCCCATAAGCGTTTGGCCACTCGCAGGGTGAAATGTCTTGTCAGCACCGGGGATAAAATAATGGTGTAAAGATTTACTGTCAGGGAGCTGGCCCGGTCCCAGCAGGATGGCAGCTCGGAGCGGATAGATAGCCTGGCAGGCTTAGGTCGCCCGTATTTACACTGATGAATGTGTGTGGTTTCCCTGGTCGGCATCATTATATGGAGCGTGTGGTTTTTGTAGCACATGTAGCTCCCGCTCAGCTGTATCTTTCCGTTTCTGTTGAGAGATAAGTCACCTCATTCCTTGACTTCCGAGAAAAGAATGGCAGGACTCCTGTGAAAGCAACCTGCAGCTAGATAAAATGACTTGTAAATATGACAGATTCATGACATATTGTTTGTATTAGAATATAGAATTAGTCAAAAACAAATATTTGGAGCTGCATAATTTGTTGGTGAAGCATTTGCTGAATTTAATTTCATATATTAATTTGGTTACATGATTAAATATTTGTGCTGAGGTGTTTTAATTTACCATTTTCTGGAATAAAATAATTGTGGTATGGCATTTTAAGAAATAATGTCTTTGGCTTATAGTAGAAATGGTTTCTTTTAGGTTCTTGTATTTATCCAACAGTTTGATACAACAAACTATTTGTCTCAACTTCTAAAGGAAGTTTTAGACATTTGTTATGAAATCATACAACTACCAGGAATTTAGATGAAAATCCTTATATTTATGAATATTTTAATTGGAAAATTAATTCTACATATCTTGTAAAAATAAAATGCCCTTTTACACAATGCACAAATTTATCAAAATCTATATTATTGTACCTGTCAACATAGAATGTTATTAACTTGTATGTTACATGCTTATAAATTTATGTGACTGGCATTTATCAAGCATAGTTAAGTTTTAATCCATGTGATATGGACTAAACATATGATATAAATGCAATTAAAAAATGGAAATTTAAAAACTTTTTTTTATTTCAATATCACTGTCATTGACTAAGGTCACGCCATTTTGTTTTTTCTATGGCCACATTGTTCCAAAAGTCATCCTTATTGATGGCCTTGTTCCATTCCGAGGCAAATGTGACTTTTGGAAGCAAATAAATGCCAGTTAAAATCAAAGCTTGTATATGTAGTAAAGAATTGACCATTCTGGATGTTACTTATTTAAAAATAAGTCAGAAACAGCCCTGGCTGGTGTGGCTCAGTGGATTGAGCACTGGCCTGCTAACCACAGGGTTACCTGTTTGATTCCCAGTCAGGGCACATGCCTGGGTTGCGGGCCAGGTCCCCAGTGAGGCGGTACATAAGAGGCAACCACACATTGATGTTTCTCTCCCTCTTTTTCCCCTTCCCTTCCCCTCTGTCTAAAAATATAATAAAATAGTTAAAAATAAAAAATAAAAATAAATCAGAACTAGAGAGTGACACTAATGTGATACAACAGGTGTTTCCGACAGGCATAGCCATTGGAAAATGCATTAGTAGTTGAGTTTCTGTTTTATCTATTAAGTCCTTTTAAAGATACTTATGAAAACCATTTCTCATGAAATTATGACTAGTTATGATGGACCTTCATAAAACCAACATTGCATGCTTTCCCCTTGATTAAGTGGAATAAAATTTAATGTGGGGATGTTTTAATTGTACACATTCCCTTTCCTGCCTTTTCCGAGTAGCTCTCTCGAGGTGGGGGAAAGTATGGCGTGGGCTTTGTTTGGGTGGATTCTAGTGAAGCTTAGCGAGGCCATGCTTTGTACTGCCTATTATCAGCTATAATTTCTTGAAAACAGATGGCAAACCGGCAGTGTTAGGAAATTTGTCATTTATTGTCCTGCGCTAAAGACAAACCACTGAGTAACACTGCAGCCCCTTTAAACATCAAAACAACCTTCAGTTATTCTGGCTGGTTCTGCATGTTCCACCATTTATGGTCTTTTGGCTGAAGAGCCAAGTTCATCTATTATCGCTGTTTTCTTTCCGTCTGCTGAGATCCTTGCACGTGCACTGGTTTTGCAAGCCAAGATGTTGTACCTGGCAGAGGAGCTAGGCAAATCTGTCTTCCATCTTCATTAGGATTCATTTTCGCTTTCAAATACTCAGCCATTAAAATCAGAAGTCACCAAAAAAAAAAAAAAAAGAAAGAAAGAAAGAAAATTAAAACTGCTCAGGGTTGGAAATTGTCACGGACCCACGTGAAGCTCAGCAAGCAAAGCTGAAGCAAGTTCCTTTCACATTGTAGTGAATGGAGCATCCAGGAGAAACTGCATCTTCCCCAGGCTGGATGACCAACCAGTGGGGCTTCTCAGTGGGGCTTCACGGCCTGCTAGGTGGGCCAGTGGGAACAAGGAAACACCAAGCAGCTGTTGCTAGAGATGTTGGGTAGATTTTTGCCAAGGCCTGATGCATCCGATCTCTTTTGCAAATTGATGATTAAAATACATGAACTTCGGCAGAATATTCTTGGACTATTTTCTTTTCTGACTTCAAAAAATAGATGACAAACACCTTAATCGATGAATATTTACTGCTAGACTGATTGCCTAAGAGACTGAATCATTGGCCAGTGCCCTTCTGATAATCAGGAAAGAAGATAGATGTGTTGTTTCATCATATCCATCTCCTATTCAAATGCTTCAATGTTTTCCCATAGACTGTAGATGAAACATGTTTTGGACCTGGAAGCCCCGATTTAATTTTGCCTCTATTTCCATATCTTATCACAACCTTGGCTAAGACAGTATCACTTAGCTTGAGATTGAAGTCCTCACCAGGGTGTGCAAAGGGCCTCATTGCCCATATGTGCAAGTATGTGTTGTAGGCATGTATATTCACTCAACCAACATGACCTCCACAGCCCCCAAATCTAGTGTCCTGTTCATCCTAGCACTGAGCTGGACTTCTAGCACAAAATGTTCTTCAACTATTCCACTAAGAAGTGGTGTGCTTCTCCCCTGAGCTTTTATCCTCTTTTTAACTCATTTATCACTTTATCCTCTGTAAATGCCTGGTATTGCTTTATGTATTTTAAGGGCTGTCTTATACTTATCTTTAAGGTGTATGTTATACATTTAACTTATCATGAGGGCCAATCACTAGATTTCCTACAAAAACTTTATGTAAAGAAGAGGTGTGGATTTCTTTTCTTTTCTTTTTTTTTTTCACCTTCCAGTGTCTGACATAGGATGTTATAATAATAGTTATTTCATAAACATGTTTCTGATTTGCTCTGGTATTTCTCCAAATACTTTCCCTTCATCCCTCTATTTTTGGATCTGATTTATGGTATATTCCTATTCTTTCTCTCCCTTCCCCTCCCTCCCTGCCTCTTCCTCCCCTTTCTTTCCCCTTGTGTGGGTACTAAATTCTGCCTCTCTCCTAGATGTTGACCTTTTAACTTTGGATGCAGGCCTGGTTCTCTGAATTACTTGTTATTTGCAATAGCTGTTTGTTCTCTGGGTTTTCACTTTGTTCCTCAGCCCTGGTTTGCTAACTTCTAGTCTGATGGACTGTACTGCGCAAATGCGATATTTTTGTCTGGCCTTGCTGAGATATTGTATAAGTTTAGGGTATACGATGTAGTGATTTTATGTATATTATATTGAAAAAAAATGATTACCATGATAAGGATAGTTATCACACCTATCGCTTCACATATAATCTTCTTGCGATGAGAACTTTTAAAACCTGCTCTTTTAGCAACTTTCCAATACACAATGCATCACATTCCCAGAACTATTCATCTCGTAACTGGAAGCTTCTGCCTTCCCACCAGCTGCGCCCATTTCTCCGCCCCTCACCCTCTGCTCCTCCAACCACCACCCGGTTCTGGCTTTCTAGTTGGATTGTTTTATATTCCACAGATCAGGCAATGGTTTTCTGGGTATGATATCCAAAACACAAGCAACAAAAGCAAAAATAAACAAGTCCCCAAAACTTCTGCACAGGAAAAGGAACCGTTAAGGAAGGAAAGGTCAGCCTATGGACTGGGAGACAATATCTCACAGCACGTATCTGACAAGGGACCAATCCAAAATATGTAAGAAACTCATAACACTCAATAGTGAAAAACCAAATAATTCAGTTGAAAAATGGGCATAGGACCCGAATAGACATTTTTCCAAAGAAGATATTCAAATGGCCAGTGAGTACGTGGTAAGGGGCTCCCATCCGTAGTCATCAGGAATGCAAACCAAAACCACAGAGCAGCATTTTGTTACAAGGTTACACCTCCTGCATGTACTCACATGAACCACATGTTCATCCAATGAACAGTTTCCGTTGTTAAGAAGAGTCCATTTTTTAAAGTAATACTTTGTCCAAAAAATCCTTTGTAATGCAAAATACCTAGGGATTTCAATTTTATTAAATAGCCGCAAAAGAGGTCATGTGGTCACTCTACCTTTTTTTTTTCTCTCTTTTTGACAAAATTAACTTATTATTTGGAATATCACCAATGCCCAAATCCCAAAACTAAATTTTAGCCTATGGAATGTAATTGAAAGCATGTATACATATGAAACAGTACATTAAATATAATGTGTAGAGGCGACTTTGAATTTCAGGGCTCTTGACTTGTGAGAAATTGGGACCATCCCTCCGTGAGGGTGGTGATGAGGTGGAGGGCAATGGTGGACCGCTAACTCATGCCTGAGTCATGCCTGGAAGCCAGCGTTGCTGGCTTGGGGATTGTCCTATTCAACATGCTATCGGCATTTTGAATGAAAGCATAGAAGGGCAGCTTATAAATTTTACAAATGGGAAGGACAGAAGGATGAAAAACAGATGTTATCTTGAGCGTTTCGTATTCCAAGCTGATTTATGGTGTTGGTGTTTGAATAGAATTTTAATATGACTTTTGCGTGTTAACGTGATCGCTGCAAAAAAGCAAGTGCAATCATAGGTTGCACTGATGGGTGGAGAGTGTTCAGATAATGATAGAAATATTGGTTCTTTTCATTTGGAAGTATTTTATTATTAGAACAGATCTGGAATGGTGTGTTTATTTCCACCTGTAACGTTTTAAGAACCAGTGAACTGGGAGAGAATAACAGGAGGAGGGGATGAGGAAGATGGGGTATTTGGAAGTGATGCTTTATGATGAACAAAGATAAATTGGTTGTTTGTAGCCTGAAGAACAGGACTCTGAGGGGAGATGTAATTGCAAATGATAGAAAATGTTCAACCTAACGTTTATGAGGCAAATGCTAGGTGTGAGCCTCATGACTGACCTAGCGGTGAGGGAAGGCATGAATGCAGAAACCTGTACCGGAACGCAGAATGTGCTAAGTGTTATAATAGCTCATAATCAGTGTGGGGTCAGGGAAGTAGACACCTCCAGCATCACAGAAGGAAAGGGATGTGATATCCGTGAAGCCCAATGCCTTCTCTCTTCTCTGGCCCTCAACCTAATTTCCGAACCAAATCTAGCTCAAAAGAAAGTCTTGGAAATGGTAGTTTTCTGATTGCCCATGCTCCAGGACAAGTCAAGTGCACAAGAGAGACTACCGAAAGGGTAGGTTCAAGTGCACAAGGGTAAGACTATAGGGGTGATTGCCAGCTGGCATAGATAAGGGTAAGACTATAGAAGTGGTTACCAGCTGGCATAGATAGGGTTAACAGTTGCTATGGTGATAGAGGCCCAGGTGGGATAGAGAGAGACAACCATGAAATGGTCATAGGAGGCTTCATACCCACCATGGTTGAAGGCTGCCTTGGGAAAGGCAGAGGAGAGATGTTCTGTGTTTCCCCAGAGATCAGTAAGTGACACAGTTATTCAGAGATGAAGTTTAGCTATTTATGAAAAATAACTTTTCATAACTGGCATTCATGGCAGAATGGTCTGCTCTGTCGTTACGTGAGATGTTCAAGCACCAATTTTATGCTGATTTTTTCATGGATGCTGTAGAAGGGATTCCTGTAGCAGGGGTTCAATCAAATTGGATGACATCTACCTTAAATTTTACAATTTTATGACTTCTAAACCACTCAGCACAAAACAACAAAATGAAAAAAGTAGAGGAAATTCATATACAAAACATGAATAGGAACTAACAAAAGGAATTCAATATTTTCCTCATGTTTCAATAACCTGGGGAAAAATGAATACACAAGGAGGAAACAAATATTAAGTCTTTTTATCAGCCCTTTTCAGGATCCTGAACTTTTTAAATAAATATCCATCAATGCTCCGAATAATCAGCCCTTGGGGTTCTCTGTATGGCTTGGGTAGGAGAAAGCGCCTCTTTTCATAGAGATGTTGGCACAGGGCTGACAGGTCACAGCCAACCAGCTGGCCTCAAATGTCAGGGCTCTCGGCAGCGCCTGGGTGAGAGCAGGCTCTCCCGTGTGTAAATTCCACTCCTTGGCAGGGCCACAGTTCCACTGTTATGGACTAAAAAGCCTCCTCTTTCACCTGGACCCATCTCTAGTGGTGCAAGGTGATGAAGAAGGATGTGCTTCCTTGATATGTGGAGAAATTAATTCAGAAAGGAATGGACACATTAAAAGAGAGAAGAGGACGGTATCACTTTGTTCGTTATGTGAATAAGAAAAGTGCACACATAAAGAATGTTGTCCATGTCTTGAATGGATGGTATCTAAGTAGCAAGTAGCTGGAATTGAGCTGATCCATGGCAGAACTTCTTATAAATCATCCCAGCCTAGTGGTCCCCAGTGGGCTTGAGCAGAGTCAATGATGGGAAGTCAAGATCTCCACCTGGAGCCCAGTGGGAGACAGAATAGCAGAGCAAGGGGAGACCTGCGGTCCCATCTTCACTACGCTGACCCTTTGCTGTAGGAACTGTACTGTTTTATATGATGTGTCTACTTCAAAGGACTGTTATAAGATTAAAAGTGGTAACGTATATAAAACTATCTCAGTATATGGTATCTGTTGTTATTCTTTCGTTAGAGACCTTCAACATTTCTTCATATTAAACTAATTCCAGGTTTCCCTGTAACTTGAACTCTCTGATCCACATTATGGCTTAGGGGCTACACATTGTAAAGGAGTTTTATCTTCCACAGACAGACTTAAATATTTGAAAGTAGGAGTCGTACCTTGGTTCATTATTTCTTTTATAGGCTCAAGTCCTCCTTCCCTCACTTTTTCTCATATTTTGTGGTTCCAGGTCACCTCATGATCCTGTAAGGAGAACCGTTCTGAAAGTGAAGTGAGGCTGGGGGCAGGAGGGGTGGTGATGAAGAGGGTGAAATGCAGAATTAATAAGCCTGGGAGATGGAGGGTGGAAAGTACTGGAACAGGTCCAGTTCTGATTTCGGGACTGGCAGGTGCAGCACCTCTGCTCAGCTTCCTGACCGTCAGAGGCTCCGAGGCTGGCGTTGGTCCCGAGGCACTGAGCTGCATACCACTCTGCTCACTGCTGCTCACCTTCATCTACTCCCAGGTGGACTAAGGGCCACCTGTGCGGTGGCTTGTGGGTTTCCGGAAACACTGTCCTCTGATTTTGCCTGAAAAGCACACACTTAATGCTTTACCATTTTATCTGAAATGCCTACAGGCAACCCTGGGTTAAGCCATAGTTCAGCTCATTTAATCAGAATGTGTAATTTGTAAGCCGGGCTCTTTAAGTGATGCTTTAAGGTATTAAAGTTCATCCTTTGCAGATACACAGTTTGACGACTTTTGGCAAAGATTGAGAATCATGTAACCATTGACAAAATCAGATTTAGGTACCACTATTCCAAAAGAGTTCCCTCACGTCACTCTGTAATCAATCCACCCTCAGTCCCCACCGCTGATAACACACATTGATTTTTTTCCTGTCTATACTTTTTGCCCTTTTGTGGGATGTCATGTAAATGTCATCAATCTGTAACCATTTGCTTTTTGCTCATTTCACTTTGCATAATGCTCTTGAGAGTCACAGTTGTATAGCATATGTCAGTAATTTGCTCCTTTTAATTGCCCCACAATTTCTTTGCCCAGTCACTAGGTGATAGACGTTGGAGTTTTTTCCTTGGTTTTGCAGATTTTGGATAAAGCCGCTGTAAGTTTCCATGTTCGGGGTGTTGTGGGCACAAGTGTCTTCATTTCAATGGGGTGGAAACCTCAGGTGGTAGAGTTACATTTATTCTTTTTGCATGTCTAGCTTTATAAGAGGCTGCCAAGCTCTGGTTGTGCCATTTTTGCATTTCCACCAAAAAAAAAAATCTGATAATTTTGGTTGCTTTGCATCCTCATTGGTGCTTGTATTGTCTATATAGAGAGGATGGGGGAAAGTAGGTTTACAGCGATGAGTAAGCAGACATGGAGTTTATTCCTGTATTGTTTTTTTATTAATTATTGTATTGTTTTCTATACAAACAACTGTAAACCTACTTTGGCCCCACCCTGTAAATGTGTACATTTATTTTCATGGGTTTCTCATTGTGGTTTTAATTTACAATCTCATGTTGAAAGATGTTAACAGATTTTTTTCATGTGCTTATTTGCCATCTTTGTCTCTTCTTGGCAAAGTGTCTGCTCAAGTCCTGTGTCCTTTTTGATTTGGTTGGTTGTTTCTTATTGAATTGTGAAAGTTGATGTTTATATATTGGGTACCAGTCCTTAATCATATATGTGTGGGTTTGTTTTTACTTAATTACTTTTTTTCAATTACAGTTTACATTCCGTTATTCTGTATCAGTTTCAGGCGTGCAGCACAGCGGGCAGACAATCGTACACCTTACAGAGTGCTCCCGCTGCGGCTTCTAGCGCCCACCAGGGCCCATCCATGAGTACCTTGCTTCATACATGCATTTTGCAAATGCTTTTCTCCAGTCTGTGTTTTTCAGTAGCTTTGCATTTTCTTTTAATGATCATTGGTTTCCATTTTTATTGGTTTTAATGGTTTATGCTTATTTTGTCCTACATAAGAGAAGTTTGCATAGACCTATGTCATGAAGGTTCCCTCCTATGTTTTCTGGGAGAACAGTTCTGTCTTTTACATTTGGGTCTGTGATAGGCTTTAAGTTGCTTAAAGTCTCTCTCTCTTTTTTTCTTTTTTTTTTTTGCATATGGATATCTAACTGTTATAAAACACTTTGTTGAAAATATTATCTTTTCACTTTCGATTGGCCTTGCTGCTTTTGAGGAAAATAAATTGACCATATATCTGTGAGTCTGTACCCAGACTTTCTGCTGGTTCACTGATGTATATTTATATACACTCTTACCGAAACCGCAATGTCTTAAATGCTTAGATTTGCATGAAGTATAGAAAACAGGTAGTATAAATCCACCTTCTTTGTTTCTCTTTCCTCAGTGTCCTTTTGCCCATTCTTGGTCCTTTGCTTTTCCATATAAAGTTTAGAACGTCTGCAAAATTCCCCTCAAAACTACGCCTGGATGATTTTTTTGAGATTGCTTGGATCTATAGTTCAGGTTAGAGAAGAATTGACATTCTCACGTTATTGAGCCTTCTGATCCTTGAACATGGTACATAGTGCCCTTTGTTTAGGCCTTGTTAAATCTATCTCTGCAATGTTTTGTATTTTTGTAGTGTACGTATTTTTATACATTGTGCCAGCTCTGTTTCATTTTTGTTGTCGTTTTAAAATGGTTCTGGATTTTTTTCTTAATTTCAGTTCCTCATTGTTCATTTAGTATAGAGGAATAGAGTGATTTTTCAATCTTGCATCCTATGACCCTGCTAAACTTACTCATTGTAGTACCTTTTGGGAAAGTTATTTGGGATTATCCACTTAGATCCCCATTCTACTGCAAATAAAGACAGTTTTATGCTTTTTCCTTTCCAATTTGTACTCATTCATTCATTCCTGTTTCACTTGCTTATTTTTTATTTGCGCTGATGAAGACCATGAATCACAGCGAGGAGGGGAAACCTCCTGCCTTATTCCCAATCTTAGAAGAAAAGTATTCAGTCTTTGTCTATAAAGTATAATGTTAGTTGTGGGCTTTTTATAGGGACAGTTTGTCAGTTTGAGGAATTTCCCATCTGTTACTGGTTTGTCTGGAGTTTCTGCATTACAGTTAATGTTGAATTCTACCAAATCATTTCCTACATGTATTTATTTGATCATATACTTCTTTTTAGTTTGTTGATACACTGAGCCACACTGATAGATTTTTTTATGTGAACTCAATGTGAACTCAATTCTGTATTCCTGGACTATAGCCCACTTGGTATAATATACTATTTTTATTAATATACTATAATATACTATACTGTTAAATTGTGTAACAATTTTGTGCCATATTCATGAAGTATATTGGTCTGTAGTTTTCTTTTATATGATTTCTTGACAAGTTTTGGTATATGGTAATATTGGCCTCATAAAATGAGTTGGAAAGGTTTTCTTTCTTTTCTGTATTTAAGAAGATTTGTATAGGAGTGGTGTTCTTTCTTCAGTGTTGAGAAGAAATTACCAGTGAAGCCATTTGGGCTTAACGTGTACTTTTTTAAAAATGATTTTAACTGTGAATTTAGTTTCTTTACCAGATATCAGACTAATCAGGCTATCAGTTTCTTCTTGCCTTAATGTTCATATTTTATATCTTTGTGTGTGTATCCATTTCAACTCTAGTTGTTGAATTGATCACATAAATTTGTTACTATGTTCACAAACCTCTTTCATGTCTTTTTTGGTAACTGGTTCTCTATCCTCCCCTGCCCCACACATTTGTCTAGTTCGAGGGTTTATCATGAAAATTGATAATTATGAAGAACCAGCTTTTGGCTTCACTTCCACAATTTTCTAATCAGTTTTAAATTTTATTGATCTCTAGTTATAATTTCTCTGTGACTATCTCTTTGGCCCATGGTTTAATTCAATTTCTGGAAGCTTTTTAAATCTTCAAATATTTTGGATATTTTAGATATATTTTTGTTATTGGCTTGTGGTTGAATTTTTTATTGTTGGAGAGTTTGCACTGTATGATTTTAATTATTTTAAATTTGTTAGAATATGCTTTGTGTCATAGAATATGCTGTATCTTGGTGAACATCCCATGCATACCTGAAAGTGTATATTTTTGGTGGTTGGGTATTTTGTAGATGTCAAGTAAATTGATAGGATGCTACTTTCATAAGAACATGTTTTGAAAGATAAGGAAAAGGTAAGCAGTGTAAGAGATAAGATGCCTATAGTTTTTTTAAAAAAGTGTTCAGGAGCAATATGAAAACCTTTGTTCTTTATCTGCCCTTCCATTGTAGATGATAGCTTTGCTGGGCAGAGCAATCTTGGCTGTAGGTCCCTGCTTTTCATGACTTTGAATATTTCTTACCAATCCCTTCTAGCCTGCAAGGTTTCTTTTGAGAAATCAGCTGACAGTCTTGTGGGACCTTCCCAGACAAGAAAAAACTAAAGGAGTTCATCATCACCAAATCATTATTATATGAAATATTAAACAGACTTATTTAAGAAAAAGAACATCAAAACTATGAATAATAAAATGGCAATAAACACATACATATCAATAATCGAATCTAAAAAACCAACTTAAGTAAACAAGAAGAACAGAGACAGAATCATGGATGTGAAGAGCGTTTTGATGGTTGCCAGGTGGGAGGGGAGTTTGGGGGGGGGGATGGATGAAGAGGTGAGGGGATTAAGAAGCACAAATAGGCAGTTACAGAATAGCCGTGGGGATGTAAAGCACAGTACAGGAAATGGAGTAGCCAAAGAGCTTATACGCATGACCATGGACATGAAGAAAAGCGGGGGGATTGCCTGAGGGAGTGGAGGGTGCTGGGTGGAGGGGAGCAAAGGGGGAAACATTGGGACCACTGCAACAGCACAACCCATAAAACATTTGAACCCACTGACAGCACAGCGGCTTTGTTCTCAAAGTCTTAGAAGTGAGTGGTTGAGGCCGAGCAGAGGCAGGTTGAAGAGTACGCAGTGCGCATGTATCTTCAATAACCCACATTCTCCACTGGTATGTTCTGATCACTCATGTAGCAGGCTGTAGTTGTTCGGACACAGACATAGAAAAAAAAACCTATTAAATTTCAGACTTATTCACTCAGTCTTCAATCCCATTTACTGTAAATCACAGAGTAAATAACGCTCATGGGAGAAGAAATCTGGGAGGCGTATTTATTCCCATGAATTCAGTTGTGATATTAATCATGTGTAACATCACATGCCAAAATTAATCTGCATTTACTTAGGATTTTATTTGTGCTTATCAGAGTATATTAATATCTGCTGTAGAAAATGTGCTTTAAAATATACCTGATTTTTGGTGATTTGGGATTTTGATCAACCTATAGATGCCCAAACTGTCCTAGAGCAGTACTAGGTAAAGATGTGAAGGTCAAGCTTTCTTCCCCCACCTTAGAAATGGGTATTTGGAAGACTTTTAGAAAAATCAACACCCTGTATTAAAAATCATTCTGGCCTTTTCCTTGAAATTTTAATACCGGAATTACACCATTTTTTCTAAGCAACTTTGCAGTTCCGTTCAAACATAAGTACTTTCTCATTTCTTTTTCTTAGACACCTCTCAGAGACCAAAAGAAATGAACGTAACATTTTAGTAGGTTTGTTTTTCAAACCTTCTGGAGAGCGATCAAATTCTGTAATCCGTAAAAGAGCATATTTACGTTTCGTTCAAAGACAGTTCAGTCTGCAACAGGCCCTTTAAAGGAATAGATATACAGGGACTTTTTTCTGCCCTTTTGGTTCTCTGGTGGAAGCATTTGTTCACTGCAGTTTTTTACTTTAGAAAAAAAAATGTTATGTCATATTTTAGGAAGAACCCGTGGCTGCTGGATCAAGCAAATGCCTTCTGAGGAACTAGAAATCCCAGGTCTTCTGCTTTTCTGCAGGCACCTTGAGCAAAGAGATAGATCTCCTTGCATGCCTTGAGCCGAATGGTTTTCAAGTCTTCAGCTAGAGAACTCTTGGAAAACCAGCATCGTTGAATATCAGTTGTAGAACTTGTAGCTTGCAGAAGAAACAGATCACTATAGTCCAACAGACCAGGCTTTGTCACAGACAGGGTTTCTACGGCCGTGAAAAACACAGCCAGAGATATTCCTGGAGTTGAAACCCAGAGGACAAGGCAAAACTCGCACTTCTGGGTGTCTGAAGTCTGGCGATGGAAACGTTAAAAATCTGCTGTCCTACTTTCATAGGCTTCCAGACACCTTGTGATTAAGGAAGATACTTTCACCACTTGCTTTCCTTAAAAAATAGATAAAACCTGCTCACCAAGCCTGGGGTGTGAATACAAGCACCTCATTTTAATTTTATCCATGTAATGGCCTGCTCTCTCACATGGCTTGTCTTATTAACAGGAAATTTCAGGTGTCCATCTCAATCACGTCACCCCGATATAGGCAAGGACCCTGGTACTTGCACAGCCCAAGCCAGAAGCCGGGTGTCCATCACAGAGTCACAGCCGCCTTCTGTACCGGCAGCCCCCGAGGGCTCGCCCTGCCCACTCTGAGGGACCGTTGCTAAAATGCAGCCTCACTCACAGCCCAGAGTTTTGAAGGATGGCAACCCTACTCAGTTACTCATTACTTAGAAATTCTCCGCCCTGCTCTCCAACTGCGGCAACTTTTAGCACTCAGCTCCCCCAATTCACAAACACAGTCAGTTTTCCTGTGCAGGCACCAGCCTGCTCCTTGAGGGCTTGACCAGAACAAGTTAACTGAGCGATACAAAACTCCCAACCCTCCCCTCTCCATGAGTCCTTTTTGGCATTAAACTACTTTGTTGTTTTGTTTTTCCGAAACCTTCATAATCCAAAGGAGTTGATTATGTATTGTCCCTTTTCCTGAGACTAAGGGGCTATTTGTCTGCCCTTGCAATGGAGGCAACCGTTAATGAGATGGGGATTTTTTGGGACCCCTGGAGTGATATTGAGGGGCATATACTTAGATTAGTGAAGGGATGCAAAGAAGAGCAGGGGCCCTTTTAGTGTCTGTCTTTGCTAGGACTCTCTTCCTCTAAGCATAGTCTGCCCCTCCTTCCCCCACCTTTCCTCCTCCCCCCTCCCCCCCTTCTTCTCCTTCCCCAGGCTCTCCAGCTCACTTGCTGTCTGTCTGTCTGTCTGTCTCTCTCTCTCTCTCTCACACACACACACATACACACACACACACACACACACTCAGGAGGCAACTCTGGAAAAACCAAACCACAGCTGTCATCTGTACTAGAGCCTGGGTAAAATCTTAACTGTACTTGGGGTAAAAATTAGTTATGAAGAGCATGATTTCTAAGCTCCAATTTTCCCATCTGTAAAGTGAGAGTCTAGTAATTCAGAACTCATGTAGTGTTTGTGAGGAAATAACTCCCAAATAGCCCTTAAAAGAGTACTCGAACCCGAGTGAAAATGAATATAGCCATAATTTAGCCCTATTTCTTCTCCCTCCATTTTTTTCGAAATGCTTTTACCTTGTGCAGATGCAGTTTCTCGTTTCCACTCGAAGTTTCCCCGAGCGGTGGACCCTCTCCAGGGACTCCGCCCCCTTCCTGCTCAGACCAACCCTTCCGCAGGCTCTTGTCCTGCAGACCTCTTAGTTGAAGCGACCCTCCTCGCTCTCCCTTTTCTTTTGTTTTTTCATAGACATCAAATATTAGACTTGTATTCATTCCAGGAGGTATATGGGTTGTTGTCGACTCCGTGGAATATTCTACCTAGACAGTCAGGCCACCTGTGAACAAAGCAGAGCTCCGAGAACGGAGCTGAGAGGTCGTCTAAGGCTCAGGTCTGGAAGCCACTTGGAACCACAGCCGAGTTCTCTAGGCCTGAGGACGGCTGCAGACAGAACGTGGGGGGAGGGGAGGAGGAGGCTTCTGCTTTGATGGGAAGGATGGCTGTCATGTTGCAGTGGGCCTGTGGGATGGAGCCCTGGTTCCACCTCTCCACGAACTTCCAACTTTAGTAAGGCAGCCCTGGCTGGTGTAGCTCAGTGGATTGAGCACAGGCCTGAGAACCAAAGGGTCGCCAGTTCAATTCCTAGTCAGGGCACATGCCTGGGTTGCAGGCCAGGTCCCCAGTAGGGGGGGCACATGAGAAGCAACCACACATTGATGTTTCTCTCCCTCTCTTTCTCCCTTCCCCTCTCTCTAAAAGTAAATAAAAATGTTAAACAATAAACTTTAGTAAAGCAATTGGCTTTAATGATGTTGCTTGTCTTATTATTACACCCAAATATCTTACAGGTTCCACAGAACAAAAGCCACAGTTTGAGTGCTTCTGAAGTACATAGAAAGTACATAGAATATTGGAAGCTTTCAGAAAATGAAATTGTCCCTCACTGGGTAGAAATCTGTTGGTTAGAGTGTCCTAATATACCAAAGTTGCAGGTTCAATCCCTGGTCAGGGCACATGCAAGAATCAAAAAAGGAATGTATAACTAAGTGGAACAACAAATCAATGTTTCTTTCACTTCCCCACCTAAAGTAAATAAGTAACTAATTTTTTAAAATAAATAAATAAATAAAAATGAGATCATTAAACAATCACCTATGGATAATGCATATTTTAACACGGACAATTGCAACCTCACATTCATGCTAGAATCCTTTATTTGTGTATCATCTTGTCCATCTACTGAGAAGACCAATATTTTTTATTGAACTTTTATTTTATTTTATAATCAGAATGTATTAAAACAATAAACGTAATTTTTCACGTACAACTGTCATTGTGGTTTTGCTGACTGTCTGTTGCTCAGCCTTTTTTTCCTTTGTCAAAATTCTTCCTGGTTGATTTACTTGTTAATTTTTTCCCATTAAAGGATAGAACTTTTAGGAGAGTGGTTTTTCTTCTTACATTAGTTCAGAATCATAGATTCCAGCATAATCTCTTTGATATTCAAATGACCCTCATTGGCTTGGATATTTCATAACTTTCACTTCACAAGCCTTTATTGCCTCTCATGGAATTCTTCTGGTTTGTTTTATTTCCAGTAATTTGTAAGCCATCCATTCTGTTTTTAAAATCACTTATCTGCAAATTTTTCTCAATTACAATACTCATTTTGGCTTTAAGCAAAGTTCAATCATAATATAGCACACATAATGGTTAGTTTAAATTTTATAATAGAAATATTTACATTCTTTATATAACTGTTATACCAGGAATGGGATAGAAACTTACTGTTCGTTAAATACAGTGTATGTCTTGACATAAAAAGCTGGGTAGTATTGAATATATTATGCACTGAAACCACATCAGACCCTCTGAAAGATACAAAAAGTATCCAATATTGCCTCAGCTCAGCATCTGTCCTTCAAGTCAAAGTTTCCTGCCACACACAGGCTGTATTACAATGAACTAAACTCCAAACTTTGTTTGAATGTTACCACTTTTTCCCATGAATGTCTCTTTCTGATCCAGGATCCAATTCAGGGTACCACTTGATCATATTTGTGAAATTTGATCAATGCTTCCTTTCTGGCTTTTAATCCAGCTTTCTCAGTCTTTCCACCCCTTTCCATGATTGACAGGTTGATTGACATGCTCAGCTCTGGTGGAGTTAGGTCCCGTCACTGGGCTCTGTCTCCCATTGTAACCCCCTTCTCCAGATCCTCTTGGGGAAAGGATGTCCTACTCACCCCACTTTAATTTTTTTTATTTTTCTATTATAGTCAACAACAATATTATGTTAGTTTCAGGTATGTACTAGAGTGATTAGACATTTCTATGGCTTACGAAGTGACTAACCCAGTAAGTCTGGTACCCACCTGATAACCATATGTAGTTATTACAATGGTCCCTGAGCTCCTCACCTCACTTTGGAAACACATTTCAGGGTGCTTCAGGATCTGCTCTGCCTCCAGGAAAGGGATCTAGAAAATATGGTTTTTACCCTCCTGAAATTTAAACAAAACTGGAGAGCTAAGCAATATACCAATGGGGATATTAAAGAAGATTGTGAGACAATGCAACACAGCATCTGTTTATGTGGTAGGGACTATAACAGGAAAAACAGTAAATACAGGAGGTCTTTTCAGAGAAGATTGCATGAAAAAGAGAACCTTGAACTAGGCTTTGAGGAAATGTTGTAGAGACATTTTTGGAGAAGTAGGAGAGAATTAGTTTAACATAACGAATTATGGCGTGGGCTAGAAATAAATTCAAATTCAACTGAAGGATGATAAAGAGATGCTGAACTTACTAGAACAGAAATTCCATTTGGGAGATCAGCGGACAGAGGGGGCTTGTACTGAAGGAGGAAGTAAGATCAAGCAGACGATTTGGCTTAGTGTGGACCAATCTCAAAGGACTTTCTCTGTCCCTCATTAGTCACCCTCCCTGATTTTGAGCATGCTATTTCACCACTCAAATCTTCATGTTCTTTTTCTTTAGAAAAAAAATGAGCACAACAAGCATCTCTATTTCATGTTTTTTTTTAATAAAAAATAAGTGGAAATACAGAGGAGAAATGAATGAGAATCATGATAAATATTAATTGTTCAGCAGTCCTTGGCTATTCTTTTGACAAGGGAAGAAGTGGCCTAAAATTCTGGATTCAAGAGTCTTGGTTTTATCTTCTCAGCTGTTTAAAATTCTGTTTTTCCATTATGGAAATGTGAAGAGAACTACGTCTAAATAGTAGTGGCCTGGCAGGCACGTGCAAGAAGTGTGAAGTTTCCAGGCGTGAAGACGAGAAGAGAAAGAAGGCCGTGTCAGAAAATTGCAACAGGATTCTGGAAATGGAGAGGAAGGGTGGAATTTTGAGAGGCAAATCCACAGAAGAATCAGCAGAAATGAGAAACGAGAGGTCATTTTGGAAGAAAGATGATATTAAGTAACTGAAAACCTGGTGGGAATGGCCAGCCAGCACTGGAGGAGTGAGACACCCAGGTCAGAGCAGCACATGGGGAATTAACTATTTCCTTTATCCGGTTAGTAGCCAAAACTAACAACACAGAACAACTCAGTAAAACTGTACATTTACACACAGCTGGAAAGCAAAACCCAAACATTTATGAGGCAAAAAATCAATCTTCACAAAGAAGGACAAGGTACGTTAACTGGTATATCAGAGAAAAATACTCAGAAGAGCATTTCAAGGAAATTTTAACTGCCAAGGGTAATGGAGCAGCCGATAAACTAAGTTCTACCGGACTTAGTGATGAATTTTGCTAACTGTTAAGTGGAGATGCTCTGTGTCAAGAGAGAAGCACAATGAAACAGCTGAAAGGGAAGATCTTTTCAGAAATGTAATCACATTTCTGTAGCTCATCTTTTTTTATATACATTTTATGTATTTATCTTTAGAGGGGAAAGGAAGGAGAGAGGGAGAAGGAGAGAAATATCAATGTATGGTTGCCTCGAATGCACCCCTTGCGGGGAACTGGCCTGCAACCCACACATGTGCCCTGACTGGGAATCGAACCACAATCCTTTGGTTCACAGGCCTGCGCTCAATCCACTGAGCTACACCAGCCAGGTCTATAGCTCATCTTATAACGCCCCCTGCACATTCATGTAACATACGTGCACACTTTATCTCTTTTATGTAATCCACACAAGCCACTCTTTACTCTGAGCCTCTTACTTTATATTTTTATATTTGCATTAAGCAAGCATTTACGACAATCAAGGGTGCTCTATAAATTAAAAAGCTGATCACTGTTGTTATCTTTTTACTGGCATGATGCACCCCTGAAAGTGTTTGAATAGTGAGGATGGAGCAGGATTGTATCATGTCTAAATGTTTTGCAAAAATCACACGTTTGAGTGATAGGAGAAGCCATGTGCTGGAATCCACGGAAGCCAGACGGCAGGTGACAACTGAGAAATACTTCCAGTAGCATCACCAGCAGTCAGTACCCAAATATCTAGGGGAATAAATCGAACTTTTTCACACCACAATCTAGTTTGAAATTACACAAAGTCAGTCATACTACATTCCGTCTGGAACAAGTCCATACTTATCCATTTTATCATAACCTATTTGCGTCTTAGAGAGATTGCCCTGTACCATTTTTTTTCTGCCAATTATTTGTCATCTCTGGTAAAATTGCATTATTACAGCCGCAAACTAGTTTTGATTTAGGAAAAAGCATCTCAGGCAACAACGAATAGGCTGTTGGCAGATGTCACTTTCTTGCTCTGTGGGAAGGAGCCCCAATTTCTAACACAGACCGATACTGCGAAACCAAGTCCAGATCAAATTACTCAGGCCTCTGTGTTCTAGGTGCACTCTTTACATGCCCCTACTAACCCGTTTCTATGCAGTTACTTTTGTGGATATTTTCAGTTTCTCTCAGGCAGCAGCCACTGGTGGTAAATGTTTAATAAACTGTGTGCTGAAAGAAAGGAAGAAAAGGAAGGGAGGGAGGGAGGGAGGGAGAGAGGGAGAGAGGAAGTAGTAATTATGGACCACAACTGCTGAGCTACCATGACTAATATCCAAAGGGAAATTTCTGAAATCTCTGTAAATTCAGCCCTGGCTGGTGTGGCTCAGTGGATTGAGTTCTGGCCTGTGCACCAAAGGGTC
>PVKU01013483.1:0-28618 GCA_004027475.1 Anoura caudifer | reverse complement strand
CCTTCTTTTTTCACGTAGTATTCTATTATGTAAATGTATCACAGCTTTTTATTCACTCATCTACTGATGGGCACTTCGGCTGTTTCCAGAACTTAGCTATTGTAAATAACGCTACCATGAACATAGGGGCGCATATATTCTTCCCAATTGGCGTTTGGGGATTCTTAGAATGGTGCAGCCATTATGGAAGTCAGTGCGGAGTTTCTTCAAAAAATTAAGAATGAAACTGCCTTTTGGCCCAGTGTTTCCACTTCTGGGAATATTCCCAATGATCCATTGTTTTTTTAACAAAGATTACAGTAATGACTAGTTAATATAATAAGAAAAGATAACATTTTTAAAAAAGGTTACTAAGCCATACAGATACCCATGTAGAAAAACAAAGTCAATTTTATCTCACACACCAAAAAATAAATATAAATCATGGACCTAAAATTAAGATATTTCTTACAAAAAGAAAAATATGAAATAAATAATGACTAGGTAAGGAAAATATTTTAATAGTAT
This sequence comes from Anoura caudifer, assembly GCA_004027475.1. NCBI lineage: Eukaryota > Metazoa > Chordata > Mammalia > Chiroptera > Phyllostomidae > Anoura > Anoura caudifer. The sequence continues at coordinate 28,111 of PVKU01013483.1, read as the reverse complement.
AGGAATGACTCAAAACATAAACACAATAATATTGAAAAAAAATAACTTAATAAAAAATTAAACTTCCTCTCTTCTAAAGTTGATGATAAATGAAAAAGCGAACAACACATTTGCAGGCAAGTATTATAAATTATATCTGATAAAGGTCTTGTACACAAAATATGTACAGGACTGTGATTACTAAACACTAAAAATGAAAACAATGTAATTAAAAAGGAGCACAATATATAAAGATATATTACTACATAGTTCAAGCAGCCAATAAGCAGATCAAAATATGCTCGACGTAATTATTCATCAGGAGCTGCAAATGAAATCCACAATGAAATATTATTACATAACAACAAGAATAACTAAAGATAAAGACTTTGAGGATACCAGTATTATTAGGCTATGTTGTAAGTGGAACTAATATATTTTTGACAGAAATGCAAAATATTACAGCCACTCTGGAAATTCATTGGGCAGTTTTTCATAAATTTAAAACATCCATTTAAGATGAATCATTGTGATAGTTTTTCCTTTTTCCTGGTTATGGTCTTTATTTTGATGTCCAGTATTAATATAGTCAGTCCAACCTTCTTTTGAAAAATTTTCATGGCAAATCTTTTTTTATGAGTTCACTTTTAACTTTTCTATTTCTTTATATTTAAGGTTTTTCTCATTTATGGTATTTAATTAGGTATATTTTTCCCCTTTGACAAAGTCTGCTTTAAGTTGGTGTGGTTATGTTATTTGTGCTTAAAAGGATTCATCCTGAACTTGGTACTGATATGCAGATAACTTACTTCAAATTAGTTTCTTTCAAAGCTTATTGAAACTATGTTAGAAAAGGTCCACAGTAGCCTTAATTCTGGAGCTGATTTACCCCCACTGCTAAGGCAATCCCCTCTGAATACTCTACAGTATCACCCACATATGACTTCTGCTTGTTCAGGTCTCTGGAAAGTCTAATTCTTCCCATGCTGTATGAGTCTTAGGAATTTCGCCTATTGCTTTTTGGTGGTGACTGCTTGTGAGTGTACTCCAACTAAAGGCCTGAGAGGACCACATACAGGTCTCTGTCCCCCCTGTGCATCTGTCCCCTGTAGGTTATTCTAGTTGCTTCTCAAAAATTTATCTCTTTGTCTTTCAACTAGTTTAATTTCCTGATTGTTTGAAAAAACATATTAACCTTAGCCCCCTAGCCCCCATTTCTTAGTCATGACAGGAAAGAGAATTTGGTTCTTAATATTTCAGCAAACAAGTAATTGACCCCTCTCTAAGCTATTATATTTGCAGCAATTAGGAATTATTTTTGAAAACTGCTAGTTTATGATATCTGTCTCTCTCCAGCAGTTCCTTAAGTAGCAGGAAACACACTCAACTAATCATATAAGATACTTTTCATTGAAGTTGAACATAAAGCAATTCTTGGAGAGGCTCTGTTTGTGTATGTATATATACACATGTAAACAGAAAATTGAATATATATATATAAGCAGAAAAGTAAATGACATTAGAAGAAAACAGTGTAACATTCAACCATTGGTTATTGAATTTTAGCCAATTATTTTTAAATAATTAGAATTGAGTAATGAAAAATACATATATGTCTTTACAATTTTCCACAACATAGGTCAATAGTGTAATTAATGATTAATTTGGTAAATGCCAGGAACACATTTAATAAAATGTACAGACATTCCTGATCAAACCTCTTAGATAAATAGAAACAATTTATATAACAAAGAATATATGTCAAGACACCATAAAACTTCCTACTAAAGGATACAGCACTAAAGACTTATTGATTGAATTCATAAAAGAGAGGTAACAGTAAATGTAAATGACTTATGAAATATAAGAACATAACCTTACTGAAAAGTGTAAATGGTACTCGATTCATAGAAAATGTTAAGCTTTCCTGTGTAGGAATTGTAAGTCATATAAAAATTTTCATTTCCATAAATTTTTCCATATATTGAATACGTCTGTAGTGAAAAGTCAATGGAATTTTTTGTTAATTTTGCAAAAAATGTCTACAGTTCATTTGGAAAAAGTCTGAAAATAGATTTGAAAATTTTTAAGGAGAGGCTAGCACAGTTAGAAAGATCTTCAGTCATATATTAGAGGAAATTGAAAGACTCAGTTGTTTAAAATAAGGTTTCTATTAGAAATTCCAGTAGCTAATCCATGTATCCTAAAGATGATTATTAGCATTTCAAGTCAAGGATAATACGATTATTTATTCTATTATGCTCTTTGGAAGACTGACTAATTAATGATGGGGAAAGTGAATCAGAAAGCTAATCCAGGCCACATCAGTAGTTTTATAGGGTCACCGTAACAGATCACCACGGACATTGAGTGTAAAAATAGCAGGAATTTATCACCTTACAGTCCTGGAGGTAGAAATATGGAATCAAGTTATCAGTGGGCCATGATACCTCTGAATGTTCTGGGTAGGAATTCTTCCTTGCATCCTGCAGCTTCCATGTCCTGAGCCGCTGCAACATGGCTATGGCGTCGTCACTCTAAGCTGTGCCTCTGCCTTCACGTGATATTCTTCTTTGTGTGTCTCTCCACGCCCTCTCCTCTTTTCATAGGGACATCAGTCATTGCGTTTAAAACCCACCTTCAATCTAGGGTGATTTTATTTTAATATTAAATATTATTAATATTTTAGGCTGATAATATTTTATCTTAACTAGTTACTTATACACACAATATTTTCATATTAGATCGCATCTGAGACTTTTCAACTGATTGTGCTATACTTTAAATAAATTGAAGAAGCAGAATCTTACTCAAGTTAATGAAAATATACAAATAATACAAAGAAGTGAAATATTAGGGGAGAAAAAGATTCAGAATGAATAAATAAAACACCAGAAAGTAAGACCAAGATTATTGAAACTCCAGATAAAATGTTTTTCATGCTTTCTGGATTCTGAATTTGTATTCTAAGGATATAATCTAGCCATGTACAATGAAAAATAGACATTTACTGAAAAGATACAAGATACAAGAAGCATTGTACCTAGGACAATGATGCTTCAGTCCCTTTCAAAGTAGGCACCTAGGGACCTCATACAGTTCTCCCCATCACCATCAGCTGCCCTGTCGTATTTTCCTGAATCTCATCAATGGTCTGAAATTTCTCCCTTTCCAAAGGCAATTTTGCTTTTGGGAAAAGCTGGAAGTTGCAGGGACCAAATCTGGGATGTAGAGGGTGCTGAGTCATCTAAGTGATTTGTTGTTTCACCAGAAAAGCCTGCAGGAGACTTGATGCAGGAACAGACACGTTGTGGTGATGAAGCAGCCAATCAGCAGTTGCCCATAGCTGTGGCCTTCTGAATTATCCATATAGTATCTGTGGAGGAATGTTCAAGCTTAATGTGAAATTTAATACAGATTTTTTGCTCTACTCTCTCAGTCATTTTGAATGCAACGGCTACACAGTACACATGCTCACTTAACAGTGTCTACCACCCACACTGACTAGTACAGTGTCACTCACTGTTCAGGCATGTGCCTTCCAGTCTATGCTCCTTGGCTGCCAGGTTACATCAATGTCATGCAAGTTGTTCTTTCTATATTAACAATGACTGGACTTTGTCCTGCCAGACCTCATATACATGAGCAAAAAAAAAATGTTTGTTAGTAATTTTTCTACTAAGTATAATTATAACATCAAAAAACAGGAAATTTTTAAAAGTAATATTTAAATTATTTTTTATCTGTACAATAAGTGGAAAGTTTAATGATGTTTAAAAATGTTATTAGCTTGAGAAAACATGCATTATTTAAATTAAAGAAAAATTTAAAATCAATAAATGAAATGCAATTTATGTCTGTGCTGGAAAAAGTAAAAATAACATGACTATTGTGTTCTATGAAAAATAAATCTTAGTCCATAGTCTTAGTAATTAGTAATTAGAGATACCTCTTTAGTTAGTATTTTATTTCTTTAGTTTAATTGATTTGTTTAGGCATCCTATAATTATGGATAGTAATATTTTCAAATATTTTAGCATAAACTATAAAACACAGTTATTTTATTTTTCTATCTCTTGAACATTTAGAGTTATATTTTAGGCTGTAGCAATGTATATTTGCATATTTTTCTTTTTAATCAGTATCACTAGAACTTAACCATTCCATTATTTGTTGTTGTTGTTATGCTGCTTAAAATGTTTTTTGTTATTGCTTACAAATGAGCTGTTTAGGATTCAGAAATCTGTATGCACATATTTGCGTAATTAGGGCATGGGGGTCAGTGAGATCAATCACAGTTTAGGAGATTCCATGCTCTCTCCCCGGGAATGGCTTCAGCTGGAGAAAAGAAGTACTGGTAATCTGACATATTTAGCTATCCTAAGCAATTACCTTGGGGGTCACATGCAGGTGGTATGTTCAGGTAATACCTGGTTGTTGTTGACAATGTCTATCGCAAATGTAGTCCCATTAGTAGAATTCATCCAAACCAGGAAGACAAAACACGTAGGTGATGTATATGAAAATGTCAACACAGAGACCTAAGTAATTCAGCTATAAGGTCTTTTCACAAGTGTTGAAATCAAGAGAAACATATTTCCCTACTAATTTTAGAGTGGGGAAGTAAGCACCATTGTTTAGCACAGTAGAGTCAATGTGTTAAAAAAAATATATGGCGTGAGCAGGAAATGAGTTATTGCTCTGGAACAAAGTGTGGTGATACCAGGTCCCCGGTGGTATGGAGGAGAAATTGCAGCTCCGGAGGACAGGGACGTTGCTGCGTGGGTGAGAAGCCAAACTCCGGGAGATATGTGCTGGCTACCAATGGTGAGATTTTTCTTTTATGTGTATTGCGGGGTTTATTTTGTATAGTTGTATACTCACTGTTTTTTAACTATTCTCTAATAAAATTAACTTTTATGTATATGTCTAAAATAATATTTTTTTTACTATGGAAATAATTTTACATGAAAAAGCATATATTCACTTAAGAGTTTCAAAAAGAAAAATATATATAAACTAATACTACTTAAAAAGTGCAACCATATTTTAAAATCTAAAATACCAACACAGTAATTCAATTTCTACTGCTTAACTTCAGAGTAACAAGGAAATATAAGGCCTCACAAGTTCAAACAATAAAAAATTCTGAGCCTGAATCCTAGCGGAAAGGCAAGATAACTCCATAACAAATGAGTCCCTGAACATAGAAGAAAGACAATATGTGAAAAAATGACAAGGAATTTGTACTTTGGATTTTTATTTGTTTAAAATATTGTCTTAGGAGTCAGGTACACTATCAATAAATTTCTAGTTCTATTATTTACTAGCTTTGTGTCTTTTCTCAAAATCATGTGTATGCGTCTTTTGTCTTGTGTATAAAATAGCATCAGTACCTATATCATAGGATTTTTATAAACATTAAATGATGATAAAGTTATAAAATCACTGACTCACTAAAAATGATCAAAATGGGAACTATGATTAATATATAGAGTCTAAATACTAATGAATAAAATAATTAATGACATTTATCCTACTACAAGGTAAACTGTAATGAGGTCTTTTTGATTTCCTGAAGAAGAATCTTCTCTTAATTTCTCATGCTGCAAGAAGTTATGAAACCTCTTGGATGTTTAGTTAAGAATTCCCAATATCCCTATTATAATTACAGAAAACAGAGCCTATGTTATCATGAAGTATGCAGAACACATTTCATAAACCAAGTTTTAAATGAGGGTAGAATCAGAGGTCCCTGAAGGCTGTTACCAATGAGCCCACTGCTTAGTAGAATAACCTTGAAATTGCATTAGGTGCTTTGATCAAACACAAAACTCTCTTGTTAAACAGCCATAATGAAAGATCTCATTAACTGTGGGATAGGTGTGTGTGCGCGTGGACCTGCATAAGATCAAATTCACAATTAGCTAAGTAATTATCTGGTGTTTATGTTGTGTGTGGAGATAGCTTCCTCTTTGGTCTGGATTTAGGTTAGGTAGCTAAAATTCATTGGTCTCTTATACTTGGGGTTCAGGAGCTGTTATTAATAGTTTTCACGTTCTACTAATTTATAATTTAAAACTTTGTTGGCTTGTGAGTCCACAAAGATATAGAACTCACCAACTAAAATGAATACCAAGTCCTGAGGAGTCATATCATTCAGGTTTAGAGTGAAGAATTAGCATTTCTACATCTTGTCTTAGCTCAGCCTTGTTCCTGGAATAAAGTCAAGAATGTATACATCCTTATTACTAGCAGCATTTTTAACCCGGATTAATCTCCTGATAAACTCTAGAAACTTTCTTCAAGGTAGTGATAGTCAACATGACAACGATCTACTTTCTAAGCACTTTTTACTAAGCACAGTCCAGAACTGTGACTCTTCATCGTGCATCAATGTCACTAGTGTTGCTAAAGAAGAAGGAAAAAAACAAAAAACAAAAAACTATCCCTAGCCTAGCATGATGATTTCTTGAATTCAAAACTAAAATTCTGTACTTTAGCTTTTATCACTCTAATGGTTAAAAAACTACAAAAGAAGAGAAACACTACAAAAGCAATCTAGGAAAGGAAGGAGAAATTCTCCTTAACACCTAGAGTAAAACCAGTCTAAGCTGTCCTGCAGTCTTCTATCCTTCAAGAATATTAAAACCTCCTGAGACTGCAGGGAGCCCCGAGCTCATATTAAAAACATGTTTGAATTTCACTTTTTACCATCCAACTCTCCATCTCAAAAAACTCATACAATTTTAATTTGGCAGAGTCAAAGGAGCTCAGTTTCTTCTAGTAAATAAAATAGGTTGTCTAAATACTTAGGATTTTCTACACAGATTTTTTGTCATATTTGTTAATTTATTTTTTTTTGGTTTGAGAGTAGCAATAATTTAGATACCTAAACATGACTTAAATTGTATTTCATTTTTGGCACCTAAAATTCTTATATCATCTCCTCTACTTTCCAGTCTCTTTTTATTTTTATAGCATAGTATGATCAAATGCAGCAACATACTCTGTAATTTCAAAAAACAATTTAAAGCCAAAGATGATGATGCTAAAAATAGTCATTTGACATACTGAACCACTACGTTTATGTTTGCTTCAGATGTTCACATTTTAGCTGGCAGATAAATGTCGAAAATTATGGTAACATTTTTAAGTCCGGTTAATAATAGTTTAATTGCCTTAAAATTCACTATACTACAATTGAACCCACAAAATGACTCATCTGTAATAATGGAGTAGTAAATTATAATAAACATGTTATATTATGACTTGCATTTTGTGTTACATGTATTTAGATTGACACTAGAGGCTTTTTGTTGAAAATTTGAAAAGGTGTCTATTCTAGCAACCAATCTTTACCCATTTCTCCCACTCTCCTTCACTCAGTTGCTGAAACAGGTCCTGTGGAAATTTTATGAATTAGAAAGAAACGTCCTGCTTCTCAAGCATAAAACTGTCCTGATTTGACCTCTATAACTTTTTTGAAAGTGCCCAATAGTTTATAATTATTTGTCTATATGTATTAATATTAGTTAATGTGACTGTCCCATTATATGTGTATATATTAAATTATAACAATATTTGCTTTATTTATGGATATTAATACAGGGGTGAGAATGCTGTGAGGTGTCTCAGTTCAGGGACAAGAGAATCAAGACATTTGCTATGCACAATTTAACTTCTAGTATTTGATGTAAATCCATGAAAAAGTTAAGTATTTATTAGGAAGACAAAATGTACACATAGAAGAGTTTTCTGGACTAGAAATATATTTAAACTCATGGGAGCTGAGGTTCCAGAAATAAAGAATTACATACTTGATTAGGGAAACTGAAAGTCTCTTCAAAACTGTCTAATTTTCAAGGCATTAACGGAATCTGTATTGTTATTTTAAAAATGAACAGTTAAGTACTTCTGGTTTCCAATGCATGATACAGATAGCTAAAAGGAATGTTGCTCTCACTATATGACAAAAATGATTAACTTTAAAGTAACTTTTTTTTAACCCATAGACTTTTAAGTTCTCAGAGCAACAACTAGCCCTAAGTCAAATAGAGACAGAGACCTACAGGAAGAGAGAAAATTGAAGTACTTTTTCATAGAAAGTAGCATGTAACTGAACACAGGTATGTAAAGTTAGGGCACAAGTTTTGATGACTTTGCTGAACATCGAAGTCAAGCTGGTGAGACAGTGTGAGACCCCAGGGGGCTGCTGAACTAATGGAAGTCTCAAAACCTTTTGCTTGTTCTTCATGAGCCACTGCGTTCTCACTGAATAAACCAGTGCGGTGACCTTGGCAAGGGGAAGAGAAGCTGCACGTGAAGGGCAAGAAACTCTCCGCAGTCATTGCCCCTGTATCTTCTTTGGGGGAGAGGTGTGAACTTTGGGGGAGAGGGGAAAAGAAAAACAAACAGCGCTTTCCTTGGATTTCAGTATAACCTGTTGGCAGCCAGGAAAGGGAACAAAGGGGAAGATATCGTGTTTCTCATGGAGAAGCAAGATTATAGACTGGATTCATAATTATAGCTAAAGAAAGAGTATGAAGAAAAAACAGGTCGGTACCTTCAAGTTCCCTGGACGAAATGCTTGACAAAAGCTTAGTCTAATCAGAATAAGGGACTCCGGCTACCAAGCTAATCAGCCATAAATAACAAGTGGCAGAAAAAAATAAAGAAATATTGGAAGTGAAATAAACAAAATTAAAATCAAATTCCTTTTTATGGACTTAATTACTGTCAAATATTACCAACTATCTAAAACAAAAATAGGGACATTTCATGAGTATTTATAGCATATGTAAAAATAAACAATATGCAACATAGTCCAAATGATGGGAGGAAGGTTTTGAAAATCCATTGTTATAAGCTTCCTAAACTTCATGTTAAGTGCTATTATTTTAATGTAGACTATGTTTAGTAAAAGACTGTAATTCTTATTTTTAAGGTATAAATAGTATGCCAATAGAGAGGAGAAAACAATACAAAAGGTTCTAAATTGAACCAAGAGAAGGCTTAATTAAAGAGGAGGAAAAAAGCAAAGAACAGTTGGCCCAAGTTGAGTATAGCTAAGAAGGTGGTTGAATGTAATTGATCATGCTAATAATCACATTATATGTGAAATATTTAAACATGACAGTTAAAAGACAGATTATTAGACTGAGTAAAGAGACAAGGCTCACCTGTCTGTAGGAAATTCAGTAAATATAAAGGCATAGCTTAAATTATAAAGAATATTGCTGATAAAGCTACATTAATAGAAGATAAAGTAGATTTCCACATTACACAGAATAATAGTCCCTTTAAAGATGATCATACTCTAATCCCTCAAGTCTGTGAATATGTAATCGTTGGCAAAGCGGTTTTGCAGATGTGATTAAATTAAGACTATTAACATACAGAGATCAGTCGGAGTTATCCAGGTGAGTCCAGTGTAAGCACTAAAGGCCTTAAAAGTTAGAAGAGGTAGATAAAAGAGTTAGAAGAGGAAATGCGGTGATGAAAATGGAGGTCACAGAGAAAGATTTACAGAGGCTAAACTGCCGTCTTGGATGAGAACAGAAAGGAATGAGACAAGGAAAGCTGCCAGCCTCTCAGAGCTGGGAAAGGAAAGGAACTACTCTCCTCTGAAGGCTTCAGAAGGAATGCAGCTCAAATATTGTCAGATATAAAGATGGACATTGTATTATGTATGTAAGACGTAACAATCTTAACTATACGTGAATCTAACAAAGACTCAAATACCTGAGGCAAAACTGATAGAAGTGAAGAAAGATGTAGACAAATTAAGATTATAATACTAGACTTCAAAATTCTTCCTTCAGTCATTAACAGTACCGTAGATCAAAAATTGTTAATATGATAGATGATCTTATCACCACTACTGAATAACTAGATAGAGCTATCATGTATAGAACAATGTGGAAAACAGCAGAATACACATTCTTTCAAACACATATGGAATGTTCTCTAATATGATCCATATTCTGAGCCATGCAATCAATGTCAACTACCTAAAATAATTAAACCATCCAAAAAAGTGTTCTCAGACCTTAACATAATTAAACTAGAAATAAGCATGAGAAAGATATGTAGAAAATACCAATATAATTAGACATTAAAAACACTTCTAAAGAACCCATTGATCAACAAGAGATCTCAAAAGAAATTTTAAAGTGTTTTGAATTAAAAACAAATGTAAACACAATAGCAAAAACATGTGTAATGTAGCTAATGCAGTGTTTAGAAATAAATTTATAATGATGAGTGCTTGTGTTAAAAAACTATAAAGGTCTCAAATTAGTAAACTTAGCTCCTACTTTAAGAAGCTACAAGAATAAATTGAAATAGAATTAAATAGTAAAATAAACCCAGAACAAGCAGAGAAAGGAAAATAATTGAGTTTAGTTCATTCAGACACATTTGACCTTCTTATCTCCAGAACTATAATGTAATAAATTTGTGCTTAGTTACTAAGTTTGTCAACAAAATTTGGAAAAAAGTTGTGGTTAGAGAACAGTGGAGGTTAGAAGCAAGAGAATGACATTTTTTAAATTTCTGACATTCAACTCATTACTGGTTACTCTATTTTTCTTTGAACATTATCCCTTTATATGATTAGTATTAAGCCCTAGTATTAAAAGCTTTGTGAATCCACAGCTTTGAGTAGTCATGAATGTCTGAATATGTGATGTGAGTGTAGAAGAAAAGTCAACTAGGACAAGGTGACCCAGAAGAGGGGCCGGGAACTGGGAAAGAGTTTTGTTTAGATTACTTAGAAACCAAACGGTCTGGTTTCGGTTAGTAGTCATAACTTCTGCTTTGGCTTCTGTACCCAGCTTGCTGCCATGCCCAGCTTAGGCAGAGACTCCCCATTGGCCCAAGCCATTATTAATGCCACGTAGGATAGGGCATCCGGAGAGCAATAAAAGCCCTGCTCAGCCAAGGATCGGGGCCCAGAATTTGGAGACTGCCTCCTCTGGGTCCGCGCGTGTAATAAAGCCTCACTCCGTTACCCCGAATCACGCCAGAGTCATTATTTTCTGAATTATTTTCTGTAACATGAGCACCAAATTGGAAATGTGGAGAGAGCATGGGTATCAACATTTAAACTCTGAGCTCTGTTGTAAGCTCTGGCATTTCTTGTGTGTGTCAACCTGGCAAATCATTTAAGCTTCCATAGTTGACCATTTCCAAAATATTTTTGTTACAAATTCTTAAGCATTTTTAAAGATCTATGTAATGTGAAAGCACTTTGTGAAATATTCTATTTGATGTAAATATTTTATTTTTAAAGTAATTACTTAATTTTGCCCGGGTGTCCTGTGTGTGTGTGTGTGTGTGTGTGTGTGTGTGTGTAAGAACTCTTCCAGGTCTGACCTCATGTCACGTGGTTGTAGAGGAGGTCATGACTGCATTCAGCTTCCATGGCACCATTGGTGAAAATGTTGCCATGGAACCTCCCCTACTTCCAGATTAATGCCGTTCCTTCCCTAAGAATTTTGAAATTGAATCTAAAGAAAGCAAGTCCTTCTATCAGATGGTGAGGCTGTAAAGATGCGGGCTTGAAGGTACAAAACAACAGCAGCAACAACAAAACAGTATGCAGAGTCAGACTCCCATTAAAATACGAAGAATGCCTCTGGTTAAGAACAAACTGGCAGTAACCAGAAGGGAGGTGGGAGGGGTCAAGGGGGGGGGAGGGTTTTCAGGAACACCTATAAAGGACACATGGACAAAACCAAATGGACACAGGATCACAGGTGGGAGGTGGGGATGGCTGGGGTGGGGGGAGCCGTGGGGAGAAAATGGAGACAACTGTACGTGAACAACAATAAAAATATTAAAAAATTAAATTAAAGCCTAGTAAATAATATGCCTTTAATAATGCTAAAGGGAACATGAAAGGGCAACGGGTATGATAACTGATCTTCTGGATTCTGCTATAGTCTACCAAAGATGGCAAAAAAAAAAAAAGAAGAATTAGTGACTGAATAGAAGTTTCAGATGGGGAGAGGCCGGCAGAATGCTCGCATTGGTAGCCTTTGGTTTCTGTCCTTAGGGTCCAACTGAACTCTTGCTCTTCAGATGGTTTCATTTCCTGAGCCAAAGAATTCTTCTTTGGGCCTAAATTAAATCAGATTGAGTTTTTGTCACCCACAAGCAAAAATTACCTCATAGAATTATGAGAACAGACTCAACCATGTTTGACTTGCCTGTGAGATTCTCAACCGCCAAGAATACCGCTGCCTGGAGATGTTAAACTTCTTTGTTGATTAAAAATAAATTTGATAGGTATTAGGTTATAGGATAAAGATGTATTAGTTGACATTATCACTTTTTATCCATAACGAAAGCGGAAGATTATGGCGACAAATCAGAGCTGTATCTTCGAAGATAACATCGTCAAAGGAAACCTGGGTCTGCCGGAATCATCCCCTGGGATCCCCTGACAAACAGCGTGCACAGCCCTGCGGCCGTTAGTGCTCACCCAGTTTAGTATTGAATTTTCATTGGTTTATTTTTTAAAATAATAAAATGCCAGAAAATGCTGTGATCTTTTGGCCTATAATTGATATAACACACATTTATATGTTTTTCCTTAGGTCTAGTTCACAGGAGATGCTATTTAAATATGTGCACCGTAAATAACAAAAATTTTATTTTGTTATTTGTTAGCACTTTTTATTTATTTATCTCTTCTAATTGTTTCTGTGGCATTTTAAAGTTTACATTTTGGCTTATTTAGTTTTTGCATTTTTCTCCTTTTTAAAAAATAGCCTTCTGCCCTGGCTGGTGTAGCTCAGTGGATTGAGCACGGGCCTGCGAACCAAAGGATCGCAGTTCAATTCCCAGTCAGGGCACATGCCTGGGTTGCAGGCCAGTTCCCAGCAGGGGACCCATGGGAGGCAACCACACATTGAAATTTCTCTTCCTCTTTCCTTCCCTTCCCCTCTAAAGATAAAATAAATAAAATCTTAAAAAATAGCCTTTTTATTATACTTAAATTGTATTAGAAAGTGAATAAATCATTATGATGCGCAACACATTTTTAGAGAGTAAATCAATTGAGTGTCTATTTTACTAAAATTAATTGCATTATGGATTGCTGTAATAAAAACCTAGACTCTTTTAAATTTTCAAAGAAATGGCATAATATTCAATTTTATTTTAAGTAATACATAAAATCTTAGTATGGATTTAAAAACATAATAATGTAAACACGCAACTTTATGTCTGCTAGGCAGACATTTCTGTTATAATATAAAATATCAACCATTATACAATATATTATGTGAAAGTATCAGGAACATTTTACTTGGGGAAAAAAGAAAACAATACCTTTTTACAAATCAACTTTTAACAAGAAATATGCTTCTAATTTAGAGGAAAACTGAAGTGTCAATAGTCTACTTATGAGAATGACCAGAGTATGTCCTCTGATCCTTCAAAATATAGTTCCAGTAAACTCATCAAGGATGCAATAAATATATTGCTTGCAATAAAAGTAACAATTTTTTTAAGAATGGAAAGATTAGACACATGGATAGAAAATCAAAAGATTTAAGTAGGGCATAACTTTATTAATTATTAATTTTATCAATATATCCATCCATTTTTCATTGCATATCTTGAATTTTATTGGTTTACATTCATATGTTCAAATAACAATAATTTTACCTAACTTTTACTCACTTTAAAGGTCTCAGTTATGTATATTTTCTCACCACATAGCCTTGTTATCCCAGAATACAGTATGTAAAAACAGAAGAACGGTGATAACTAGAAATCCGGGCTAAGAAGTGGAAGCAGTACTAGAGTGGTATATTCTTTTATTATTTTTTAAATTTTTGAATATTTTATTTATTTTTAGAGAGAGGAAGGGAGGGAGAAAGAGAGGGAGAGAAACAGGGGTGTGTGGGAGAAACTTTGATTCGTTGCCACTCCTACACGTCCTGACTGGGGACCAAATCTGCAACCCAGGCGTGTGTCCTGACTGGGAATTGAACCAGCCACCTTTCACTTTGCAGGACAATGCCCAACCAACTGAGCCACACTGGCTAGGGATGTATATTCTTTTTTTAATTGGGTCTTAAAAATTTATTCCTTAACAATTATCTGTGGATTCCAATAATAAAATTATCTGAAAAGGAAGTGAGTAAAAGAAGTCTACTACACAGATCTTGGACCATTCATTCTGTCTTAAGATTAATAAGGGAAATCTCATTAATTGAAAATAATTTGAATTTTTCTTAGTTTATTTCTGCATTTATATTGTAGGCATAATATAAAAATTATTAAAACTCCTATTAATGTTGCCTACTATTAAGTATTTATAAGTAAATCCATACTAGGTTCTTCTATATGATATATTTTTTCTACTGAATCATAACAGATTAACATAAGGTATGTGTGTGCATGCATATGTACCTGTTTTGGTGTTAATGATTAAGAACATCAACATATTAAAAATGTTTGAAGGCATTTTCTCATTTACTATCCAACTCTAATGAATTATTTAATAAGATTTCCTTAAAATTATTTAATAATTTTATGAATTATTTTAACACAGTTTTAGAAAATCACATATATACCTTCTCCTTTCTTATTTTCAATCTTCCTTTCAAATACAGGTGTGGGCAAAAGTAGGATTACAGTTATGAAACATACAAATAATATATAATTAATAAATAATAATACAAGAATAAACTCAGTTTCATGTACCTACAACTGTAAACCTATGTTTGCTCAACTCTCAATATCTTCCCCCATACTATCAACAAAATGGGCATACCTTAAAGTGTCATAAATTATCAAATTGTTTCAACCTAAATAGGTTCTTTTTAACCTTAGCTGACAGTTCAGGCAATTAGCACTAATATGTTACACCATCTTAAAAGGATGACCCACTAAAATTTTGAACCAGGTCATCCCAGCAACATGTAATAGAAGCATTTTTTTTTTGTTACAGCTCTCAAACTCTGTACTGTAGAATGTTTATTTTTACATAAGTATTTATGATTACAGGACATTTAAATCATGTAATCACTAAATACATTTTGCAAAAGAATCCTAGATTCACATGGTGTTATAGATCTTAAATTACTTATTTTGGACAAATTGTGCAGAACACAACTGAAGATGAGATTCAACACCTTGTGATATCAGACTTACCCTTCACCGAGCGCACCTGGCTAGAGGCAGAAGGCTTATTATCTAAGAAATATACACCAGGGAAATAATCACTGTAGTGTCTCTGATGCTAAAAAATTAAATATACTTGAAATGGGATGGACTTTGCTTTCTGTAATTGATATGTTTGTTGTTATTGTTGGGCCGATAAATCATTAACAGTTACTTTGTTATTAGTCTCATGTAGTATTTAGTTTTTAAATGATTAAGACACTATATTTCTATCATAATACTAATTTGAAAAATTTTCTCATGATCCTCCAATTAACCTAACTCTCGCTATGCATACACAAATCAAATAGTTACTGCTGTTTTTTCCTTAATTAGATTTCCTTGAATAAATATTATTTGATTGTATTTATTAATATTATCAAAATATACTACATTAGAGAAACAATTATAAAATACATGTATTTATAATCATACAAGTTAGTACCTGCCATATACTTCTAGATATACCGATAGTTTATAATTTACAACCATCTGTAAATGATAGACCATTCATGCCTGCAGCTTTATTCCCTCGTACCTGACAAAGCATAGTCATTTCCTTATAAAGAAGTTTAATATTTATACTGTCAATGTTATTATTGCACAATTATTTTTATTTGAAGCATAATTGATAAGAAGTCATAGATTTTAAAGGCTAAGATTAATGATATCTGATGGGCATAAATATTTCTATAATTTCTTTTTTTCATTCTGTAGTGAGGACATTCTCATATTAGTAGCTATTCTTTTCCTTAAAAGGCCCATAGTTACCAAATATAGGTTTTGTTAGTGATTCAAAATTTATCTCAAGATCAAAATTCTGAATGTGCATGTGTGAGCTACTATGATTATTATGATTATGAGAAAGATATTTGAAGTGTTATAATAATTC
This sequence comes from Anoura caudifer, assembly GCA_004027475.1. Lineage (NCBI taxonomy): Eukaryota > Metazoa > Chordata > Mammalia > Chiroptera > Phyllostomidae > Anoura > Anoura caudifer. The sequence goes on along the minus strand of PVKU01013483.1, from coordinate 12,057 downwards.
TTCTTGCAAAATTAAGTCAATTCTTTCCAAATACTTTTACTCTAAAATTAAATTTTAATATAACATTTTTAATGAAATGTTTAAGGCTTAGTGAAGTCAAATGATCTTGATATAATGGATAGCAAATCATGCATTATAGTTGATAAGAGATATAGAAGGAGGTAATTGCTAAAAAGATAAATTATACACATTTCACAGAAATGTGCATATAGTACTTTCAGTTGCTCTTATTTTTTTCTTCTTGTTAATGAGTTTGCAAAAATGTCTTGTTGAGAAACAAATTTGATAAGTAAAAGTGTTTGGTAACTAAAGAAAGACAGCCCTGAGATGATATCTCAAACAATAAAGCTGATAAATGACATATTGTGGAAATGTGCACCTGACGCCTATGTAATTTTTTTAACCAGTGTCACCTCAATCAATTAAATAGAAGAGGAAAAATGCCATCTTATTCAACAACAAATTTATTTATTCCCCTGCAAAAGTAGAAAATTCTGGTGAGTAAAACAATATCTAGCCCTACCACCTACAGACATCTACCTTCAATGCACAAACACAGAATCACATGCTGGGTGGTAGAACCACGAGAGGGAGCTAGGTGGGATTTTGTTTTCAGGACCATCTACACTTTGTCTTCAAGTCTGATTTTCTTTGACATGTAAGTGGTAACAGTTGTTACTTCAGTCAAATTTTTGACCACAGAAAACCATGGTTATCTTAAGTGAAAAATGAAATGACTGAACTGGAATCAGGGAATCACAGACTCACTGGGAATCCTGGGGAAACAGACTTGGAAAGGAGCAGAACACAAGGCTTTTGCACCAGGACCAGCATCGGGCCACAGCAATGTCCTGTTGATGAGTTTTTACTCACACATGTTGTTTGTATTTTTAATGTAGTCACACTTTATAGAAATGATCTAACTACTTTTCATTTAGTACCTCCTGCATTTATTTCCACTTTCAAAATTAAACATCAACAGTAGACATCTTAACTGATATTCATCTAACCTACTCACAAGAGTAACAACTATAAACCTTCAAAACTATTGTCTCTGGCATGCTAATGGGTCTGGATGGATGGTCGCTGGGTGGCATCCCTTGACACGCCTGCTCCAGCCAGTTCTCCAGTCCTTACCACATATAAGCAAATGAATTGTGAGCCTTCACATTGCATGTGCTGAAGCTCAAATGACCTGTGTAAACCAGAGGTGAAGATAAGGTTTTTAGGAGGCAAACAGTTTAAATAAAGTTTTAAGGGTGGGGGCCTAAGAAAAGAGTGTTGACTTTCTAAGAAGAGGAAAGTGAGCTTTCTCTTGTTCTTATCATGCACTCTCGCTTAGAGGACAGAGAGAGGACGTGGCTGTCTGCAAGCCAGGAACAGAGGTCTCACCTGCGAATTGATTCACTGTCATTTACCTTCCTGTTGGATGTTGCACCTCAAGAAGTATGAGACAATACATTATGTTGTTTAAGCTACCCAGTTCATGGTATTTTGTTATGGCAGCCTGAGCAAACTAATACAGCAAGCAAAAATATGCTAGGTGTTTGCGTTACTATATCATGCGATAACTGCATAAGCCAATGGAACTTGAAAACAAAGTTGTTTGAAAGTTAACTGAGAAATATCCTGTGATCTTTCCTCAAAAAAGTGTTGTCATTTTAGGCAGGTAGAGCAGGCAACTATAAAACTCTAGAAAAAATATAAAAATCTGGAAATTTTCTCCATTTACTTTTTTTAAAGAGATTTCTTCAAATGGTTCCATTTTAAATAAATTTAACCTAAGAATCTTGAAAGGTTTGTTATTGTGTAGATTATGTAAGATATTTGATGTGAAACTGTACTCAGCAGACTAACCTCTGCCCTCTCCTGAAAATATTCATAAGTTAAAATAGTATATGAATATATATAATGTATTATGTATTATACAACCTCAAACTAGCAGGTAAGGATATCTTTAAGCTACAGTATTTTTTTTGTTACTTTCCATGCATCGGTTAAGTAGGGCTGCCTTAACAAAATATCAAAGGCTCTCCTAGACTTAGTTGTCCCTTGACCTGCGTTGTCTGTGTCCTTATCTCCTTTTCTTATAATGACACCAGTCAGATTGGATTAGGCTGACACAAATGACCTTATTTTACCTTAATTACCTCTGAAAGGATCTGTCTCCTAATATTCACATTCTGAGGAAGTAGGGTTAAGATTTCAACATTTGAACTCTTAAAGACACAAAAATTTAACTCAAACATCATGCCCAAGTAACTTTGTGATTGTAAACAAATTCTTCTAACATTAAAAAAAAATAATATTATGTTCTCATGTTCAACTTGGACATACTTGTCTTAATTGAATTTTAAAACTTCTTACAAATTGAATGTATATATATTCTATATATATACCAATTGAATATAATATATATACACCCATTGAATTGGTATAACTATGTACCAATTGAATATAATATATATACACCAATTAATATATATTCAATTGGCATATATAGAATATATATTGGAATATATAAATATATATTGGAATATAGATAATATATATTGGAATATATATACCAATTGCACATATATATTCTCACACACCCACACACACACACGTATACTAGACCAGAATATATATATATACACACACATATATATATTTCAAAATATTTTTATTTCTTCCAGAGTGTGTATATGTGTATACACACACACACACACACACACACACACACACACACACACTCTGGCAGAAATAAGGCCTTCTTGAATGAGTGTTGTTGGTAGGATAATAATATGAGTGTCATAATTTATAGTTTTAATTTGAACACTTCACCGAAAATGTCATATGGTGTGCTTGAGTATGATATTGTTATGTTACAGAATTACATGCTTATTATTGTAATAAAAGATTTTATAAGAAATATGGGTATTCTAAAAGCTATATATATTTTTCTTATTATTTTATTTTAAGTTTTTTCATCACCACTTATCTCTTTTATATTTTTATTTATCACATTTCACTGAGAATAACTGAGGGTGACCAAGGTTACCTGCAATTTGAATTTCTTATTTGGTAGACTATATTCATAAAATATTCACCTGGTTACTCAATTTATTTTTTGTTGTAATTTGAAAGGATCCTTTATAGGATGAGAATATTAATCCTCCTTTCTCTGCCTTATAAGTTCTCTATTTTTTTATGTTTTATGTAAATTCTCTAATTTTTTATGTTTAAATTCATCTTATATATTTTTTTCTCTTAAAAACATTCATATCTTACTATTTAAAATTCAAGTCACGCCTTCTGTTTTGACTTTATGGTAATTTCTTCTTGTTGTTCTGGAGATTCTAACTAGTACAGTACAGCAAAAAATCATAAATATTGAAGTGAAATTACTTACATTTGTTATCATTATGTACATATTAAATTATCTACAATATAAATTAATACATTTAATAAGATTACTGGGTAAAAAAGTCAATATACAAAAATGAATTGCAGATTTTTATACATGAGACAATTAAAAAACAAAATTCTAAAAATCTATTACTTACAATAACATTAAAAACATGCACTATTGTGGCATAAATCTAAAGAAAGATGTGAAGGATTTCTACGCTTAAAACATGACATATCAGGAGAAAGACAGATGGAGACTTCAGGCGAGGTGAGAGCACCAGTGGATGAGCTGCCATTAGTGAGGGAAGCCCAGAGAAAAGTACCAGAGCAGAGAGCAAGAAGGGACAAAGGAGGCTTACACACCGAAAAGTTGAATGAAGATGATGTAGACACTGCGCTATCAGGATTCTGGAATCTACTTATATAATATCCCTAACTGCCAAATTCTCCTACCGCATCTTTTCTTGGACAGTGACTTCGATTCTTTAGAACCAGGCGTGTTTCCTCCTACTTCTCTTTTGCTTGCCAGGTTCAAGAAATTCACTGGACATTCTTTCCATATGAGCTATAGCATGGCAATTTTAACTGCTGTTGTTGCTGCTCTTACTTTTGCATGGTACCTCATGTAAACCAACATTGAAGCAATATTCTTGGAAAAACTTAGTCGTTATTGCTTTGGAATAACAAGGAAGAACATCATCGCCTAATCTGAAGACCAAGAAACCTGCTGTTTATTATGTGATTCAGACACTTGCCAAAATATTTTTTCCCTAAAAGTCAGTGTTTTACTGAAAATTTAAGAGCTCTGGGATAGGTAAAATTTAGTTTTGCAATTATTACTTAATTATTTCTTAAATTTTTGTCTGGAATTTTTTTAGTTCTTTTGTCCTCCATACTATATCTTCTTATCTCTTATTATTGTAAATCTCTCCCTCCTTGTTATTAGATATTTTCTTCCTCTGATGTCCACAGGTAATAAACTTTTCCCTTCATTTATTTAGTTTTTCAAAAATGATGTTGTCCTTGTTAGAAATAATTTTTGGTATTGTAGATTAAATATCCTTGACTATATCAGTCATTGTATTAAAATTTTCTCTACTTCTATGAATTAACATCAATATGGTTAAGAGTCCAAAATTTTTTCTCAGTCTTTGTTATACATGTTACTGATTCATTGCAAATTAATTACACTTTGTGTTCACCTCATCGTGTTTATATGGTACCTCAGCTGAGGCATAGATAAACAGATGGACAGTGGAATCATTGAAATTTTGTTTGTTATCATCTGACATGTAATGACTTGGACATCTGTCACCCTCTACTGAGATACCAAGATGAAGTCTCTTTGCTCACATTTCACTGATGTTGCAAGAATTATGTCCTTCCAATCTCTCAGTTTTGGGGCTATTTAATCCACCTGTGCAGGCACATGCCAGGTGTGCTACAGTTGGAAGATTTGGGCAATTCTTCCAAGGACTACCGGCAGTAAGCCAGTACACTGCATTTCTTCACTGTGGATCACTTAACCAAACCTGCAATGGAAAGGGAAAAAAAATGATAAGATTTAATTCAGGCTTTAACGATTAGCAAATAGTTCCCCATGTCTCTATTGTCTCGGTTTTGATTCAGAATGTTGCAAAATCACCAGACCTCCCTAAACAAGGATATTGGCATAGTAATTTATTTCACTTATTAACATCAAGTGAGACCATAACTACATTTGTGATTATTTTATTCCAAATGAAGTGTTGAAAGGGAAAGATGGGTCAAGAATGTCTGTGTTTTGCTTACTAATTTCATACTGTTTTAATATTTTATAGTTTTATGTTTTATAATAAAAATAATCCATCTAGAGATTTGTGTTTGTATTGGCTAATATTTATATAAAACTTGAGTTCATTTTTTAATTTCATTTACTGAAAATTCATATTTTTCCATTAAAAAGTGATATATTTAACCTACATTAAATATTTTATGTATAATTTTTAATATTGCATTTGCTTTTATTTATCTTCCTAGTTGTAAAGGCAAGCACAACGCTAATGTAACAACCATTAGGTGGTTAGAACATATTTTAAATGTTTTAAACCTATTTTACATCTATAACATGATAAACTAATTTCACCATTGTTTTTAATATTGAGAAGAAAAGCTGTTTTTGCCTACATACAGGAAAATCAGATATTATCCAGGTGAGGTAAAAATATACATATATATTCAATCTGTAAGCTTACAACAGAGCTAGTCAATAAAAATCTAATATGCTAAGCAAAATAAGCCAGACGGTGAAAGACAAATACCATATGATCTTACCTTTAACAGGAATCAAATCAACAAAATAAACAAACAAGCAAAATATAACCAAAGACACTGAAATTGAGAACAGGCTGACAGTCACCAGAGGGGAGAGGGGAGGGAATTTCAGGGGGAAAGGGGAAGGGTTTGGAGCAACAAGTATAAAAGACACATGGACAAAAACTAGGGGCGGTGGATATGGGAGGAAGGTGGGGAGGGCTTGGGCAGTGGGCTGGGATGGGAGTAAAAGACAGAAAACTGTACAAGAACAACAATTAAAATAAAAAAATAAATTTAAAAAAATGTAATGTGAGCCACACATGGAATTAGAAATTTTGTAGCAGCCACATTTTAAAAGATTTCTTAAGATGAAATATGTGTGTGTGTATATACATACATATATGTGTATGTATAAAATATATGTGTATATATAAAATACATATACATGTTTCATCTTAAAATTGTATATATGCATATACATGCATAGGTGTGTATATACATATTATATATATATTTACTTTTCCTACAGCAGTTTAATTTGTGTGGCGCTTATAATTGTCTTTTAAACTAGTCAGTTGTCACTTCCAGATTATTTAGATTTAGATTTAGATTTCTTTATATTGATTACTTTCTCATACTAATCAAGATAAAGTAGTATATCAGTAATGGTTAATACTGAGACTTTTAAATTGCTTTTGGAGTAAATGAATCACACTATGATAAACCCAAACTTTTGTGTAAAATCCTTAGTGGGCCAGACCACTGAAGAGTCTATTGTAGTTCAGAATGGTGAAATTAACCTTCTATCTACCATAAGACTGACCCAGGTCGTAGAGAAGGTAATAATAATAATGATCATAACAATAATGATAACAATGACATAAATTTTAGATACTCCTATATCAAGAATGTTTATCAGTTAGTTCATGTAGCCCTTATAATAAACCTGATAAAATTATTCTTATTTAGAAATGAGAAAAACAAGGAACAACGTCATTAATAACTTGCACGTTGTTCCACAGCTAGTACATAAATAAGGTTTAGATCTTATTCTTTGCTCCAGTAAATGTGTCTCTGTCTCATTTTCTCTTATTTCAAGTTTTCATTACGAAAAATATGCCAGTTATAAAGAAATACAAGGGCCAAAATTAAGTTCCTCTAGCTACTGTTAGTTAACTCTTCATCAATAATTGCTGTCTATATACAAGGATGAATACTGAAATAGCATGCAAGGGGCAAGATTGCGACATAGTTTGTTAATATCAGAGTGAGGCCTTGAATCAAAATGGGATAGGCCTATTGTCTCCCCATGGACACATAAGAACTAACTTCTTATATTGAAACTTTTATCAATTCTATGATATATAGCTTGAACTTATTATTTAGTTCCACAGAGTAGTCCTGTTACCAGTCCTTAAAAATGCTTAGGTCAATTTACCTTTAAATTCTAAGAGATCTTGATTTATTATTTAAGAGCATGTATCTGTTTGTGCGTGTGTATGTGAATATGAATGGAGGTGTTGTTTGTTCTCTGAATAGTCTATCACTGAAATTAGTTTGAGAGCAATTTTAGTTATTTCAGTTATTTTAAACATAAAAATAATCATGCTTTCCAGCTTATCCAGAAACCTTAACGTATTTCAAAAAATATAAGTGAAAAACTATTATGTATACTACATTTTAAAAGGATTTCTAAGTACTAAACAATGCTCATTTAATTATCAATATTTAGCTCATTATTGTAACAAAACTAAACAGTGTTGCGTAAGATTTATATTTTACTAGTAATGACCTTATACTAAAAATAAATGATTTGCCCTGGCTGGTGTAGCTTGGTGGACTGAGTGTGGGCTGAGAACCAAAGGGTCGCCGGTTCAATTCCCAGTCAGGGCACTTGCCTGGGTTGCAGGCCAGGTCCCCAGGGAGGGCCATGTGAGAGGCAACCACACATTGATGTTTCTCTCCCTCTCTTTCTCCTTCCCTTCCCCTCTCTCTAAAAATAAATAAATAAAATCTTTAATAAAAAATAAAAATAAAAATAAATGATTATTGAAATTATATAATTAAGATATACAATGAATGGCAAAAAGTTATTTAAATAAAAATACAATTTAAATTATTTCAAATTATTTATTTAATAAATGTTTATCAAAAATGTGTTCCCATTCAAGAACTTTACTAGGTAAATGGGAAAAAAGCATAGACAATAGTATAATTAGTTGAGGGACTTCATTTCATCTCCAGCTGTCTGGAACATATTAGACTAATGGTTGAATAGTTTTTCTTCATTAAAAACATACTAAGCAAATGGGGACAACAGTAATTGAACAACAATAAAATAAATAAATAAATAAATAAATAAATAAATAAATAAATAAAATGAAAAAGAACATACTAAGCAATTCAGAACCCACCCATTGAAGACAACATAATAAAATGTTAATATCATTTGCCTCATAAAACTGATGAACTCACATAATAATAACTTAAGTAGCCAAGACTGGCCTGAGGCACATATTAACTTGAAAGGGCATGGATGAGATGTTTAGTAGTGGTTTAATCAGCCTAGAAAACAAAGTTGATCCCCAGGACTCACCAACAATTGATAACTGACTAAATATTAAAGCGCTGCATATTAGGAGTAAGTATGAATCAAAAGGAAACATCTTTCATATGAACTGTGGCCTAGCATCTACTTTTCTAGGTGGGAAAAAAACTAAACTACATTTATGATTTGAATACATATTAGCTTATTGAATATATAATATATTATGCATTATATATTATGTATATTGTACATAGATTATATAGATAATTGAATATATAACACATATATTAGATTATTAGTGTTCATAGGTTCCTACAGAAAACAAAATAGAATTTCGCTGAAGAAAAATATTATTGTACTAAATCTCAATAATTTCCACAAACAATATTTTTAACACAATTGAATTCAAAGATAATACAGGCACAGAAATAATTATACACTGAACTACACAGGAACAAAGTCTTTGAAAAAAATTAGACTCAAATAAAGTGCAGATGTTTATGCATCTTAACATTACATATTTAAAATATTTAGGTTAATTAGGTTCAAGAAAATAAAAGATATTACGCATATCAAAACAAACAATAGACTGCTAAAGAAGCAGGTTATTGCCCCACTACATGTAGACCTGTGGATGGGAATTTCCCCCATTCCGTGTTACGCTGTAGTGCAATAGAACTCCTGGCTCTTCCTGTGCACAGCTGACACAGTGCCATTCTGCTGTTGCTGGACAGAGTTAAGGGACGTAAAAAAGAAGACGAAGGAGATTATAGTATTATATTAAATAATATAGAATATTTCAAGCATTGGAAAAAACTTTTGGCAGAGTATTTAAAATATATATTGCACTTAAATCCCACATAGTAAAATAAAATAAAAAATAAAGAGAAACTTGAAAATAGCTAAAGACAGAGAGAGAGACGAGAGAGAGAGAGAGAGGGCTAGCTAAAAAACACAATTTAATGAAAAGTGATAACTATATGTGGTGATGGGTGTGTTATAATAGTTTCACAATGTGTACATTTATTAAATCATCACATTGTACTTGCTAAAGCATCATGTTGTACAAAACATGTGAATACAAGCACAATTTTGTCAATCATATCACAATAAAGCTAAAAAATTAAAAATATGAAACTAACATCAAAAAACAATTTAAAAGCATTAATCTATGAAAATAATGAATGTTAAAGAAAATATAATATGCTATATGTATTTAAATAGTATAAGTGCAAATGTACAATACTGTACCTAATCAAAGTAGTTTTCAGAAATGAAGGCTGAACAAAACTGATTCAGATAAACTGAAAAGTGAAACAGATTGTTACCAACAATCCCAGACTAAAGAAAAGAGTAAAAAGCGTAATTAATTTATGTCTTAAGAGTATATACATAAAATAGTACAGGATATATTTAACTTAAACAGAGGTGTGTAGAATTAAATATTTTTAGGTATCTAAATGATTCAGGAAGGAATTGAAAATATCACCTATCATTAAATTTTATAATTTATGATTACATATTATTATATTTCAAGTAAGTATTAAAATTTTAAATAATTTCTAAATTATGGAATAAAGAAGGAAAATGGAAGGAATTAAATATTTCACACACAAAATTATTTTGTTTTACAGGCTAATAATTAATAATCTCCCAAACCATATGATCTTACCTTTAACTGGAATCTAATCAACAAAACAAACAAGCAAGCAAAATATAATCAAAGACATTGAAATTAAGAACAAACTGACAGCAACCAGAGAGAAGATGGGAGGGATAATGGGGGGGAAAGGGGGAAGGGTTTACAGGAACAACTGTAAAGGACACACGGACAAAAACAAAGGGGGTGGAAATAGGGGAGGGAGGTGGGGAGGGCTGGGGTGGTGCAGAGAGGTAGGGGAAAAGCCAGAAAACTGTACTTGAACAACAATTAAAATTCAAAAGTATTTTAAATAAATAAATAAAGTTTGGCTGAAAGATATACTTAGCATTCACCTGAAACATTAAAAATATGAATAAAATTCTTATGAAATAAATTTAACAGAGGAAGTGAAAGACTTGTACACTGAAAACTACAATACTTGCTGAAATAAATTTTAAAAACACCTAAATAAATGAAAACACATCAAACTAATGTATTGGAAGACTTAACATTGCTAAGATAGCAATACTACCAAACAGTGTCTACAGAATCAATGTAATCCACCTCACACCGGTCAGAATGACTATCATCAATACATCAACAAACAAGAAGTGCTGGTGAGGTGTTGGGAACCACCCTGCCTGGTTTCAGAAGCTGTAACTGTCCCATGGCTAAGGCTGAGTGAGAGACTTTGGGGACATAAGCCACTAAGGAGACAAAGTTTATCTTCCTGGTAGGGGCACCACCTGTGCCCCCTTTACTTCACCCTGCTTGGCCCCGAGCAAATGACCAGTTAGCCAAAGGTGGGTAAGATTCCTCAAGGGAGGGATGACCTGAGTCAGGCAGGGTCGAGAAGGGGCCTTAGGGGACGGACTTGGGGGGCTATAGAAAAAGGGGGTGATGGACCCTCACCCCTCAGCTTTGACGTAGCCTGAGTCCTCATTCTGTCTGCAAGAAGCCTCCTAATCTCTTGGCTGTCTTACTTCCCCTTCCTGATTTAAGTCTGAAACGACACCTGAGGGTAGTGCAGCCCTGGGCAGGAATGGGTGGTTCCCCAGGGCAATCAGGCCTAAGAAAGAATGCATAAAGTCTGGTGAAAACTGCTTTGCTAAGAATGTCCTCAATTTTCTGACAAGGGTCCAAGCATGAAATGAGCTTGTTTACCAAAGTTTCATGGCCCTTTAGCTGACTGACCCTGACTCAGAATAAGCCATCCTAGTTCTTTGAATGTTATCTATTGTTTGATCATTACTGTCTGACAATGATGAATGAAGACCTTCCTTGAGATAATGCTCCCAGAAAGCAATTAAAGCCTGATCAGGCAAGGGTCAGGGCACTCTCTCTGAGAGTGTCTGTGGCGTCCCTTGTTCTCCACAGGACTTCTGTAGTACACGTGAATTTGTTTGTCTCATCCACAACATATGGACCCTGCTGGCCAGAGTCTGCATCAGCCAGGATGTAAAGAAAGGGGAGCCCTTTTGCGTGGGTAGGAATATAAACTGGTGCAGTCACTGTGGAAAGCAGTATGGAGATACCTCAAAAAATTAAAAATGAAACTGCCTTATGACCCAGTTATTCCACTTCTGAGAATTTATCCGAAGACATCTAAAACACTGATTTGAAAGAATATAAGCACCCTTATGTTTATTGCAGCATTATTTACAATCACCAAGATATGGAAGCAGCCCATGTGTCCATCAGCAAGTGAATGGATAAAACAACTATGGTGAATTTACACAATGGAAAACTACTTGGCCATAAAAAAAGATTTTACCCTTTGTGATAGCAGGGATGGCCCTGGAGAATATTATGCTAAGTGAAATAAACCAGTAAAGAAAACAAATACCACATGATTTCACTTTTTGGAATCTAATGAACAATCTGAAGTAGCAATCAAAATAGAGACAGACTCACAGATAGAGAGCAGGATGACAGGTATGTGAAGGAAGGTTAGAGGGTGGAGGGATTGAGCAAAAAGGAAAAAGGACTCATGGGCATGGACAATTGGGTGATGATTGCAGTGGGGAAGGTGATAGATGGAGGTGGAATATGCTATAAGGGGGATAAATGGTAATTGAAAAAATGCAATAAAATAAATTTAAAAAAGAATCAATGTAATCCTTATCAAAATTTCAATAACCTTTACTTGCAGAAATGTAAAAGTCAATCCTCAAATTCA